>APFE030208494.1:79759-156563 GCA_000404065.3 Pinus taeda
CTGTCTACATGTTCTTCTGTTGTAATGTCTTCATCTCCACCCCATGTTGGAATTCTAGCAGTATATTTGCTAGGAAGGTCATGTAAAACAGCAGGGAGGGCTAGTGGAGCATACCTAGCAGGTACGGCCATAATGACTGGAGGAGCAGTGATGACAGGTACTGTATGAACGGTGGAACCAGAACTGATATGAGATAGATTTCCTAGTGTTTGAGAACTACTAGGACTAGCTGAGGCAGATGATAAAGTGCTGGTACGAAAAGGACTATTTGGACTTTGCAGACCACTGACAAAGGTACTCCAATTTGGAAGGGGTAGACCAGTTTCAGACTTGAGTAAGACTTCAAAAGGATCAAGCTCTTTGAGTTGGTTTAAATCTTCCTCTTCTAACAGTAATTCTGAAGTAACAACCTCCCAAAATTCCTCCTTATCCTTTTGTGACACTAAGGATGAAGTATCAATACCTCTTTTTTGTAAATCTAAAATAATTCCAATAAGTTCTTCTTCGTTCTCAGACCTTAACAACACCTCATGAATTTTTTCATCTACAATTTTATCTTCAAGACTTTTTGAAAATTCAGGGAGCAAAGATTTTGAAAAAGATGGAGTACCTGGTGTTTCAGGAAATCTTTGTCTGCTCCTTGAAATGGTGTTTGGATTATCCACAGGAGTAGGTGGATCTGGGTCAGGATTACTCCGTGTATATCTCCCTCTCAAAGCCACCTTTTAAACTTTGAAATTGTATGGAGTCACCAAGGTAGAGTGCAGCCTCGAAAAATCTTCTGAGCTCCTGCTAGCTTCAGAAGTTCATCTCCTTGTTTTCGGGAATGAATAATCTTCAGGCTCCACGCACCAAAATGTTATCTCAAAATCAAACCCTGGAAGGCTGCTGACCAGGAAGACTTTAAGTAACTATTTCAAACCTACTTTAGGCTGAGGCTTAGCCTCCTCAACCTAAGAGGGCTTTCTCAAAAGGATTAATGATTTTTTCAATTGTGAGTAAGATGACTAACTCTTATGAAACGAATGTAAAATTATGAGTGGTGGAAACACAATTAGAAACTATACATTGGGCTTATGGTGTCAACATTATTTCAGTATAACAATGGTATCAAACTTACATAGAAGTCAGGGCATTCAGGATTCAACACATTTAGAACATACCAAAAACATATAGGACCATACAGTCTATGAATGTATACAGGAAATTAGAGCACCATGAGTGAGTTCTAAGTGATTACACATTCATACCACTGCAAATATTGGGAAAAGAACAATACAACACATTCTGAACATCGAATCCCTCCTGAGTCCTAAGAAGCAAAGCCAATCTTGTATTACTAAAACAGAGTCTTTACATAAAGCCAAATATCAGAGCTTTTTTCAATAAATTTCCAACCCTGAGTACTTTCTCTCTCTCCTATATACAAAATTCTTTTACAAGGCTGAGATTCCTCCTCCAACATGAGGGGAATTCAAATTCTACTTCTTATGACACCTATTCACACTTTAACTACCTATTAAATGTAACAAACTGCTAACTAGACTTTTTAGAGATCTAAGGCAAATAGGAGTCTAACTCCATATCATGCTAATAATAGCATTAATTACAATAAATTCTCATTCTTTGACAAGTGGTCTCTTTTAGTTTAGCTGTAGTAGGTGTTTGTAGCTGCCTGCTAGTATTTAATGTCACATCTTCTCCATTGCTCCTGAAAAGTAGGAAACTGCCCCTATTTATCTGCTTTTGGTTTTCCTCAAAGATATTTGAAACTTATGAATCATGTCCTTCTTCTTTGATTATACCAAAATATATTAGAATGCCACGTCCTTGATATGCTGTCAACTTTTTCCATGTGTGAAGACAAGACCTCCTCCAAACTGTTTGACATATCATGAACTATAGTAACTCTGATCACTTTATAACAAAAATTTTAGAGTTTGAATACATGTTTCTTCCTTAGTTTCTTCCCTTGTTGAATGTTGACACCTGTTACATGATCCTTGGAAGAGATTCCTTTTTTAAAAATTTCCCCTCAGTCCCTCAAAATTGGTTGACTAAGTTTGAATTATGTAGCTACAGCAATTTCGTAGCGCGCTACGAAACTACTGTGTAATCACCAAAACACAGCCTAATATCAAAAATTTTCTATCTTGAGCTTCTTTATATTCAAACATTCTTTTCAACTGCTCCAAATCTTTTCAAAATTGAGTGGAAATGTATGATTCTTCAAGAAAAATTATAACAAGAAAAAAACCATCAAAATTTGGAACATAACCTTATTTGATGTGTGACTTCCTTAAGGAGATTCTTTCTGCTGGCCTAACTGCATTTTTAAGTCCTCAATTTGCTTCTTCATGACTCTAATCCCAGCTCTCAGCTTTGTATTGACCTTTTTGATGAATTGTGCTTCCTTTATTGCAGGGACAGTCCAGCTACGGAATTGAACATTACAATCGACCACCTTGGGTATTTGAAATGTTTTGTCCTCCCACTGAGCTTGCATTTGGTTAAAATAAGCTTCCTTGATTGCATGTTTTCTGGAGGCTTTCTTCAGTCTAACAATTTCAAAGTTTGCCAATTCCAGCTTTCTTTTCAACTCTTCAATACTATCTTCTTCCTGAAGGGTAACTGCTTCACCTTTATCTTTTCCTTCACGAGACTGTGTTATCTCCTCTGTTTCATCTGCTCCTGGCAGTATCTCCTGTATGCGTTTGAAATTCCTCGTTATTGGTCTTCTTGGCTTAAAGACAAATTTATGAACCGGATCATCGAACTTGAGCTTTTTCGAGGCTTTATTTCTCTTAGCCTTGTCTTTTCCTGACTCTATCACATCTGCTTGAACCAGGGGGGACTCTTCAATATCAATTGCCTGCAATATGTCGTTAAGACTTCCCTTTGAAACCGGCGTGTCTTCAGTCACCACTGCTTTGCCTTTTTCCTTAGCTAATTGGCCTCTTGTCATTCTTCTCTGGACTACTTCACCTGTGGGTGATTCATGTGCACCCTCTCTGATTTGAATTTTCTCTTTCTGGGATTGTTGGGGTTTATCTTGAATTATCAGTGGCTTGGTGGGTTCCCTTACCTGTTTCCTAGCCTTCACCTTTATAAACCTCCTGGATCTTGTTTCTGCCTGATGATCAATTGTTGCTGGAAAATCTTTTGCATTTTGAGGACTAAGACCAGTCTCGTTCTTGAAACCAGACATGAAGATGAACGTGGGCCAGTCTCTACCTACCTTCTGGAGTTCATGCAAAAAATCAACTTAACCAAGCCATGGTGGAACAATGAAGTCTCACAAGCCTCTTTCCTTAGCTGCACCTTGTCACACATTTTGCTTAGGCTACGAAATAAGTAGAAAGGTAAATCAATAGATGTCTTTCCTGTGAAATGCAATAGAAGTTTAAAATGATATGAATACACCTTATTATATCTCCCTTCATATGTGAGGTACCTCTGTATGCAGGTAAGCAAATTGGCATATGAATCCTTGACATAACTTCTAGGAACAGACTTGTTTAAATCTGAGTTAATGAACTCCTGCTTCAGAAATTCTTTTCATGGGGTCATATCAAATTTGAAATTCTTAAACCAACTTTCTTGCTCCCTTGGAATCTCTGTAACTGTGGATATTATGTTTGGTGAGACCTGCAGTTCAAGCATACCAACCTTTGAGTTTAGTCCTGTGAAATTCAAGGAAAATTCCTTGGTGACTTGTGCATGACCACCCTGGAGTTTCTTGCAAAAATTCCAGCATCCAGCTTGCTTGAATGCATGATCAACTTCTTTTTTCTTCAAGGTTATGTATAAACCTTCAGGTTCACTCCTCAAACACTTGCTTGACCTGTGAACCTTTCTCTCTGCAGACCCCTCCATGAATCTCCAGTGGAATGATATGTTTGATGACTGACACTGTCTCAATCTTTGATCTCTGCCTCGCTTGATAGCTGCCTTGCTTAATATGCAATGCATTCAAATTGAACGTTTGTAGATTTGTTCCTTATGCAATGAATACAATCATAATTAAGACTGTGAATACCTGGCTTTTCTTGGAACTTGCAATTCAAGTGTATCAGAGTACCTAGCGGCTGTAATGATGGAGATAAGCAGTTGGACATGATATGTAGAGTGTATAAGCTGACAATAGATGATGCAACCATAAATGAACTTGACAGATTTGATAGTTAGGAAAGATTTGCTACGGATTGCACGAATCTCCGATTTCGTAGTGCAGCCAGTGTAGAATCTGGATTATGCACTACAAAATCACCTAAAACATGTTGCGCTGCGAAAACACCTAAAACTGATTTATGCGCTACGAAATCACCTAAAGAGCTTTGTAGCACATAATAACCTTTGAACAAATCTAACACATGGAAATTGTGTGAGTTATGAAACCAATGATGAATGAGAATGCATACTTGACCTCTATTTAAGTATACCATCAAGACTCCTAAGACTCAGACTCTAAGGCAAACAAAAAATCAAACCTAGACTAGCATCGAACCTTTACCATCAAACTAATGTGAGCAGTTTGGGAATTAGAATTCTTAAGTGATAACAGTCCCATTGAGGGAGAGGTGATATCAGAGGTTCTTGATAGCCTTTTTTTGAATATCTTCTCTGTTATTAACCTATCAAATAAATCTGAACATGAAAATCCTTTTTAATCATCAAAATAAACCTAAATAACAAAACAAGATTTAAATCTAAATAGAAAATTTTATTCTAAGAATGCAGAAAAAACACATAAAGATAAACAAAGGAGTTACTGGGCACTTGGGTTGGGCCCAACCCCAAGAGCTACAGCCTGTTGAGAAAGATTAGAGCTGGTGCAAAGCTGGATTCATCTTTATTGCTCAAGAAATAATAGTTACATCAAAAGCTATCTACAAGAAAAAGCTTGAAAATGTGCTGAAATGCAGAGCTAACCTACTGCATAAAAAATGACTAAAATTGAACTACGAACTAGCTAACTTCTGCCAACCCAAATGAGGCCCTAAGCCCTCTTATTTATACAAATTGAGGACCCCAACATCCCTCCTAAACTTTAGGAACTCAGCTGCCAAAACTTGTAGTTAACAACAACTTTACTAGCCCTTGCTCGGCTGCCCTTTTGACAATTGATGCGGTGGCTCTTGAACTCCGAGATGATGGTGGAGAATTTGAGGTAAGGGCTCATAAATGAAGGGGACACCTTCCTACAAATCCTCTCCACGAATTTGGCTATCAAGTGCTCATTTAAACCTTTGATTTTGTCTCCAACTTGACCAAAAAGACTGCATAAAGCACACATTAGACTTGTTGGCATAATGACTAACCAAATTCACTCTATTAGCATAAATATAATAAAACACATGCAATAAACTAATGAGAATGGTGGATTAAGTGGAATTAGGAGGCTGAATAAGCCCATATAATTATCCATTTTTGGGGCTCATCATCGAGCTCATCCTGCTCAATGACAACAACCTTCTTACCAGGAAGCTTCTTCTTTATCTTCTCCTCAATTTGCTTGATTTTGGCTTCCACCATGGGACTTTTCTTCTTTAACCGGGCTCTTTCATCCAAGAGCTCTTGAAGACCAAGACCACTTTGTCGAACCTCCTCATCAAGTTCAACAACTGTTGTACTTCTGGATTGGCTCTTGAGTTCTTGAAGTTCCTTCCTTTGTCCTGAACAACTTTCCTGAATCTTCATATTCTCAACCTTCATCGAAACCCAGTTAGAACTCCAACGACCCATTTGTTCCAACACTTTGTACCATAAGACTTCACTGGAATTACGGCTAGATTTACCTATCATAGGTTCATCCACCATCTTTGCTTTTTAGCCTTTACCAAGTTCCCTGCAAAACTGAACCAACTCTTGATTCCACCTGTTGGTGAGATCAGCTTCCTTCACCTGCAAGTAAATGCTTCCACTGTCACTCGATACCAATTGTCAAGGTATGTATCATCTCTTCGTCATACACCGGCTTCACTCACTGTGAATATGCTCTGATACCATCTATCATGCCCCTACACCTGCGGTAGTATTTCAACCGCTTATAGCGAGGTGTGGCACCACCAAACACTTTCTTTTCACCAATACTTATGTTCATGGACTATGCCTTAAAATTTGATACTTAGTTTATTTTTCTTCACCAAGTATTATTATTAGCCTTTATACTAATGAACACCCATATACATTTATTATCCACATCAATTATACATAAAGAACACAATTGCAACAATATAAAGGGAGGGGCAACTCCCTGAACAATGAGTTTGCCTGATTTCAATATATTATCAACTTTACAATTTTACAAGTATTCCTTGGAAACCCCAAGTTTCATACTTAATGAAAATTCTGACTTCGTGTCTTTCCAATGAGTTGTCCACCTCATGCATGCCTTGCACGGTGGTCACTCTTACATTCCACACTTAGCCAAATTTTCCACCCGGCAACACCTTCGTGCAGCCTCACACGAAACACCAACGGTTGGCGGGCGTCTTCGTTTCACCCCTACCCGAGTTCACCGTTTCGCCAACTGACTGGTGGGTGCCTTCATCCACCTTCCACCCGTGCACACAACTGACTGGCGGGCGAGCGCCTTCGTGCATCCCTCAACCCGCACGATTAACCGATGGGTGGGCACCTTCATGCACCCTTCACCCGTATCACCAACTGACGGGTGGGTGCACCATCGTGCGGCCCTCCAACCATGTTACAATCGATGGGTGGGCGCGCCTTATTTCGTCCCTCCACCCGTGTTTCCCACTGCAGGCAGGCGCGCCTTTGTGCGGCCTGCCTACCCATGCCAACCGACCCGTTCAATCTCGTGCAGCTCGTGTAGTCTGTGTGGCGGGCGGGCGCATATGCCTTTGTGCAACTTGCGCCTTAAGCCTGCTCCTCCACGCTTAAACCTGCACCTTCATACCTCCAAGTTAAGACTCGTCCGAATGCTTGATGTTCAATGTGTTGAATTGATTGCCTTGCTCCCCAACTACACCATCCATATATATGGGCGGGTGGGCGAGTCATGCCACTCGGCCAACTCATCCAACTCGTTCAGTTGATGCCCTTCATGCTTGCAAACTCGTTCAGTTTTGTTGGTCGGCCTGCCCATCACAGGGACCGCCACCCAACGTTTGCCCACATCGCAAGTCTTCAATGTCGGCCCGTGGGTGACTTACCAACTCATCCCCACGGTATAATATTTCCCAACCAAGTTCTCCCACGCACATTTTTCACTTGCTCGCTCATTTGCCTTAGCCGCAGCTCGTCGTTCACACCAGATGTGCGTCCTGCCTATCGCACGGACCACAAGTCTTTACAACTAGCCTCCCTGTTTTTTTTTCCTTTTGTAATTCTTTTCTTACTCAAATTGATGATGAGCTGACCCAACCTTTTAACAGTCTCCTCATTAAAAAGACAATGCACAAGAATTGAAATTAACGTATTTCCATAACTATCCCTGATTTTTCTAAAAGCATGACATTCCAAAATGAAATGCTTTTCCAATTCCACTGCACCAGAAGTGAAAAAATTACACACCCATTATTCCCAAGCTTTTTTAGGTCTCTTCCACCATCCTATTTCACACTGAAGTTGATGTTATTTAGTTCTTAATTGAGCAATAAAAATATTTTCTCTCCACCGAATGTTGCCTCTAATGTACTCTTTTTGTTGAATATCACAAGTGCGATTGAATTCCTAACATACTACTTCTTCTTTCTACTCAACTATTTCCCCATTAACAAATTATTGTTGGAGACTTAGGATTGAGCTGAATCCCAATGTTATTTATTGATGGGTTCAAATTAAGTCGGGCCCATGGTTTCTTTGATCGATCCGGATCCATTACCTTAACAGATGAGTTATAGTTTTCGGTGTTGCAAAGAAGCTCAATGGAAGGTGCATATGTCGCCACAACAACGAACAATAACTGGCAAAGAGGAGCTACATTTTGAGCAGGATACTCGAAGAAAACCACGCACAACTAGAAATGAATAGAGAGTGAAGAAGGATCCCTCATTGCCTGACAAGATCCCACCAAGTTTAGAACCAAGACCTTGATCTCCACGATCTGCTAAAGCACGTGGTGACCTGCATTATGCTAGGAATATGAAGTGGAGGATGACTTGAAACACCTCAAGAGTCGCTTAGATGAAATTCAGCTGATTGCCAAGAAGGAATAGGGGAACTCCATGAATAAGATAAGGACCTCGCCAAGAATGAGAATAACCCATTTGGTTCTACTCATCTCAATAGACTAGCTATTTACAAGGAAATTGTTTATTCCAAGGAGGCATCGAGGAATAATGCCAACGCCAAGCCTGCCATGACTGTGACTGCAATTGAGGTTGTTATTGGTACTAAAAATGTTGTCCCATCAACTATTGTGGAGGTGAATTTGGCAGCAGTTGCAACTACACTGAGAGTGAGAGTGAAGGCTCCATATATGCTAACATTGCTGAAGAGCGGGCCATAAGATGTGCATGACAGAGTTTAGATTCCATAGAAAAACTTAAAAACAAGCAGGTTGCTTTGGCTTTGAAGAAGGTATGTCTGTAGATTATGTTAGCTCAAGCGATTATGTTGCATGGAACCCTTTCATATCTGCATATCGAATCAATTATGTTGGAAAGTAAGTTCTTGAGCTTTTCTTATTTCATAGGTCTATTACTTTAATATGTCCTCCTTGTTAAATATGAGCCTTTGTTTGGAGCCTTTTAATGATTGTATCTCAACTCCACATTATTAAATATATTAACAACTTTTGGCAAGAAGACCTCCCATTGAAACCAAAGGATTTAATCAGTGCATGATCTAGGTGGATATTGGTGGCCACCCACATATTCCACCTAGAAATCTAGTCGGTTTCATCTGTTTCCTTGTTTATTTCAGCATTTACTATTTTTAATAGTTTTGGGGCCCTGAACTCCCGAAGCAATTTTGACCCCCTAAACAACTTTTTTTTGAGGTCCGTTGTAGGCCCATAGTGAGGGGCTTGATACAAATCCTATAGTACACAGAGAGACTTTTCCAACAAGGCATCGTACGTGCCAAACAAAGATAATATGACCAAGTTACGACCTCTAGTAGTTGGCTGCCCAACTAACCCCAACGGTGCCCACAAACTCTTGGCGTTCCATCCCCTGGGGTTAGGGTTATGCTCGTTTAGGGTTTTACCTTGTTGTTCAGTAATAAATAGGCCCTTGAGCCTCATTGTAACACAATTCAGAGCATGTAGCCATCACATCTCTTCTTAGTGATAAGCTACCATCACCCGAGCTAGTTTATTTCCATTCTGTTTGTAAACATATTTCAGTATTTTGGTATTAATTAAATGAAGTGTTATTTCTACTGTATCTCTATATTTATGGTTATATATGTAAGTTTTTACATTCTTGTTTAAGTTCGGATCAGTGGTATCAGAGCGGTATGCTCTTTCTTTGTTTTTCTTTGCATGTCCCCAACGAAGTTAGGGTATAAGGAGTTAGGGATCAAACTGGTTGAACCTTTGCAAGACCAACCTCACAAACCCCGATGACCTCCCATGGCAGAAGAAAAGAAAGATGAAAGGGTAGGAGATCCTATCAAAATATTGCTCGAAGAAGCCCTCAGTTGACAAAGGAATGAGATGATGGATAAATTTGCCCAAATCCTTCGAAGGCTACCCGCAAGTGATGCATCTTCATCTAGCAGCCACTTTGTTTAAGGTACAAGTTAACTTCGATATTCCCAAATTTGAGGGCTAGATAGGTGCAAACGCTATAGATAAATGGTTAAATCTATTGGAGTTATATTTTTCAGTTCATGACTTTTCTAATCGAAAAAAGATTACTTTTTCACTTCTAAAAGCCGCCCCACATGTCAAGGATTGGTGGGAAACCCATTATGAACAAAAGGATGAGAGGGAATCCTCACTATTTTTAGCTGCACCCACTTGGGATTATTTCCAAGACACCATCAAGGAAAAATATTACCCTGTCGGGACCTATGAAGATAAATACATCAAGTGGACCATGCTACGGCAGGGAAGGGACGAAGATGTGCCTAAGTTCACAAATGTTTTCCATACTCTTTGTATGAAGCTAGGTATGAAGGATTACGAGTGGAATTTGGTACTCAAGTACCAAGACTGTCTACACAAGTACATCTAGGACGAGATGAAGTTCCTGGACATCTCCTCATTCGGGACGGCATACTGATACACTATCAAGATTGAGCAAAAGTTTAAATAAAAGAAGCGAGACTTTGGATCTGCGAATAGAAGCAAGGAAAAGGTTCCCCCAAACCACAAAGAAAAGGAAAAAGCCAAGGTGGGGTGACCTAGGACAACCCACTGAAGCTGCAAACAAAGAACAACACCAGGAAGATAAAGAAGGACACAAGAAAATGGTGTGAGTTCCATAATAGCTCCATTCACAACACAAGTGAGTGCCCAGTGCCACAGTGGCCACTACTAAGATCTAGAAGAATGAGCTTGAAGATCCAGAGGAGGGGGAACGCCTCTTGCACTTATAGGTGTGGGTGAAGGGTTCTCCGTTATAGTTCATTGTAGACATCAGGAGCCAAAAGAACCTCATATCAGTAGAGTTCATGAAGAAGTTGGGCCTCCTGACTAGAGCACATCTGAAGTCGTATACCATCGAGTGGCTTCACCAAGGATGATATCTCCACTTTAGCCTGTAGTGTCGTCTTCCCTACAACATCATGCCCTTCACAAATGAGGTATTATGTGATGTTTCTCCTCTTGAAGTTTGTGATGTATTATTAGGACAACAATACTTGAGGAAGCGACATGTTGTATATGAGTCTAGACATCGCTCTATGATTATTACTTTGGGCAATAAATTGTATAGGATACCAGAGGTAGCCCGCCTACTGCCATCAGTTTGATCACTACAATACAATGCAATAAGATCATTTCTTAGACCAAGAAATTTGTTTTCCTTATGATTCACCCTCAGGGCAAGAAGAAGGTTGTAGCCATGACTTCCAGACATGGCTCCTTCGCACAACTGTAGCAGATGGACAAGGTTGTGGAGGAGTACAAGGACATTTTTGCCTCACCTACATGGGTACATCTACACTATCAGGTTAAGCATTCCATCGATATGACCCTGGGCGTGCTACTACCCAATGGAACGATCTATCGATGTTTTGTTTTGGAGAACAATACGATCAAGAGATAGATTCAGGAGTTGTTGCATAAAGGGCACATCAGACCAAGCTCATCACCCTATGGGAGCCCAATTGTATTCGTACAAAAGAAGGATGGGACCTGGAGACTCTGTATTGACTATTGGGTGCTGAAACAAGATCACTGTCCAGAATAGGTACCCAATCCCACAGATTGATGACCTTCTTGACCAGCTCAAGGAGGCCAAATATTTCAGCAAGATTGACTTAAAGTCCAATTATCACCAGGTGCCTATCGAACCCTTCGATGTGTGGAAGATTTCCTTCAAATCCAAGGAGGGCCTGTTCGAATGGTCGGTCTTGCCTTTTGGGTTAACGAATGCCGCCACAACCTGCATGAGATTGATGGATGACATATTGTGACCCTTCACTAATGCATTGATGGTGGTATATTTAGATAACATCTTGATCTTCAACCATAATTGGGAAGAGCACCTCCACCATATTCAACAGGTCCTTCAAACCTTGCGACAACGCAAGCTGTGCACCAATTTGGAGAAATGCACTTTTGGCATGACCTAGGTTCAATATCTCGGGTAAATCATTGATGAGAAGGTTTTGCATGTGGACCCAAATAAGATACAAGTCATTTGGGATTGGCCATACCCAACCACTCTGACAGAGCTCTACAACTTTCTGGGTCTTGCCAATTTCTACCATAGGCTCGTGTTGGCGTTCTTTCATATCACTTGGCCTTTAAGTCAAGTCAGTAAGGGCCGAGCGAAAGCACATTTTTTTTGGTGCGAAACCCAACATATGGTATTTTTTGAGTTGAAGCATTGCCTCTATTATGCGATAGTGCTCACATTTCCATACTTGCAACAACCATTTGAGATTGAGATAGATGCCTTCAACTATGCTATTGGTGCAGTTCTTACTCAAAAAGAGCATCCAATGGGTTACCACATTGAGACACTTACAGACACAGTCCGAAAGTACCCCACTTACGAAAAATGAATTTATTCCATTGTACAAGTCGTCTGTTAATGAAAGCATTACATTTTGGGGAAGGAAATTATCATACACACAGAACATCATCCTCTACAGGTCATACAAACTTAAGGGAAGTTGCAGAATGATTGCCATCATAAATGTTCCACCATACCTACAACAGTTCCATTTGAACATTAATTACAAGAAGGGAAGCACCAATAATGTTGTAGAATGCCTCAGCTGACCACCAGTCATGGCGTTGATTACTGTGCTCGACTCCTGTGGGCATGAGACTTCGGGGTGGACACATCTTTACAAGAGCGATCCATAATTCAATAGCACATACCAGACACTCCTGGAATGTAAGAAAGTTCCAAATTTTCACCTCATGGATGCATGGTTATGCCACTTGGGACACATATGAGTTCCTTGAAGCAAGCGTGCAAATATGATTTGGGAGGCGAACTACAGTCTGGTCATTGGACATTTCAAAGTAGAGAAAACAGTGGCAATACTGCAAAAGTATTTTTACTGGCTGAAACTTCGTTAGGATGTTGGGAAGTACATTTGATATTGCACTTCCTATGCCATTTCCAAACCAACCATCAAGAAGCAAGGCCTATATACTCTTCTGCCTACTTCTAGTTGACTGTAGGAATCCATCTCCATGGATTACATGTCAAGCCTTCCTTCTACTAAGCATGAAAATGACTGTGTTTTCATGGTCGTCGACAAATTCTCTAAGATGACCATCATGATGGCTTGCAAGAAGAGTATCACAATAGAGGCCACTATTAAGCTCTTCTTTGAGTGAGTGTGGGTACACTTTGGGATCCCACAGTCCATTATCTTAGACTGGGACAACATATTCCTAAGTGCATTTTGGTCAAGTCTATGGTTGATGTTGGATACCAAACTTACTAAATCCACGGCGTTCCACCCCCAAACTGATGGCCAAACAAAGGTTATCAACATGATGATCATACACATTATGTGCATGTACAACTCGAAGCATCCACGCACATGGGATGAAAGCGTCCCCTATGTCCAACACAACTATAAGAGAAATCTCCATAGCTAAACGGGCCATAGCCCTTTTCAGGTAGGACTAGAATTTAAGTTATTATGTCCCATTGATGTAGCCATACCATTTGCAACTACTCAGGCAGATTCTTCTCACATCCAGTCCGAAGCCGAAAGAGCTAATAACTTCATTGAGTGAATTCAACACATCTACCAACAAGTCTATGATATATTAGACAGAGCCAGTGCTAAGTACAAGTATCACCATGATCAACATCAAGTGTCGCACAAGTTCCAGGTGGGTGACAAAGTTTGGCTACAATTTCATAAGAAGTGCCTCATTGGACCCCATCGCAAGCTTCACCCGCTCTGATATGGGCCATACAACATCACCAAGGATATAGGGGATAATGCCTTCAAGCTTAGGATCCCAACATTCCTTGGTTTGCACCCAGTGTTTAATGTACACTGCCTTCAACCATACTTTCCACCTTTTTTGGACACATCCGACATTGCAGAACAACTCACACCAACAGAGCTAAACCCAGATTGCATGGAACAAGCCACTACTGATCAGATCATGGACACGTAGATCAAGAAAACTCACCAACAGAGGATCCAACTGTATCGAGTTTTCAAAGCAAGCTTCCTCCTTCACCACGACAAGTGGTTCAATATGGACTAGGTTCAATAGAAATTTCCTCACCTCATGAAGGCTCTGCACGGGGGACCATTACTTCCCAAGGAGGGAGGACTGATCTAGGTGGATATTGGTGGCCACTTGCCTATTCCACCTAGACCTCCAATCAATTTCATTTGTTTCCCTTTTTATTTCAACATTGACTATTTTTAGCAGTTTTTCGGGTCCTGAACTTCCGGAGTAGTTTTGACCCCTTAAACAACATTTTTTTGAGGTCTGTTATAGGCCCATAACTAGAGGTATGGGCCTACCACAAATCATATAGTACTTGGAGGGATCTTTTCAACAAGGTATCGTAAGTGCCAAACAAAGATAATATGAAAAAGTTATGACCCCGAGAAGTTGGCTGCCCAACTAAACCCAATGGGGCCCACAAACTCTTGGCGTTCCATCTCCTGGGGTTGGGGTTTTGGTTTTTTAGGGCTTTCCCTTATTGTTCAATAATAAATAGGTCCTTGAGATTCATTATAACACAGTTCAAAGGCATGTAGTCATCATATCTCTTCTCAGAGATAAGCTACCATTGCCCAAGCTAGTTTATTTCCATTTTGTCTGTAAGCATATTTCAATATTTTGATATTAAGGAAATGAAGTGTTATTTATGCTACATCTCTATATTTATGGTTATATCTATAATTTGTTGCGTTCCTGTTTAAGTTCGGATCAATGCATCCACTTGTAATATGAGTATCCCGTCAAACCTGAACCAAATATTTATATAACAAGAGGGATGGGCATTTTGATCTTGATTTTGATTTTAAACTAACAAAATTGTGGGAAAATATGTTTCTCCATTCTTATTAGGCATCACTCCTATTCTTTCCATGTCTTGGTAGGTCTACATCGGCTATTTACTAATATTTTCTCACCCTTAATTTGAGCCACGTGTAGTTTAAGGTAATAGGGTCCTTGTGATCTGGGGCATTCTCCTAATTACCTTCACTAAAAGATAGGTCAGAGAAGCTCAAGAGGGAGAGTGAACCTGAAAATCCCATCTTTCTGTTTCTATGCACTCCAAAGAAAATTTGAACCCTACTGGTAAGAGAGTTGGCTTATTGGAACTGGGATAGTCTCACCTTTTCAAGCTTTCACCCAATGGAAGAGAGGGTTGGCTCTACCCATATGTGACGTAGAATGATAAAAACAGTGGGATTCCAAACCATATGGACTTGGTATAGGTGAGAGCTCATATGAAAGTGAGCAGATTTATAAATTCATGGTGCAAAGAGATAATTCATGTATGATACAGAACAAGACCCATGATTAAACTAGGTGCAAAGAGATAAGAAATTGACTTGCTTGGATCATACAACAGTTAGAAGTGGTTGGTCACACAGACTATTGTTCAAGTCTTCCATGGGATGCAGGAAATTTAGGAGGAAGAATGAACAATGACCAAAAAAAAAGGTGCATGATCCATACTTATGCAGGAATGCAACAAAATGCAAATATGCACATAAACATAGAGATGCAACGAAAATAAAACTTCATTTCATTAATATCAAAGAATTGAAATATGCTTACATACATAAATGAAATTAAACTATCTCGAGCGATGGTAGCTTATCTCTGAGAAGAGATGTGGCGGCTACATGCCTCTGAACTATGTCACAATGAGACTCAAGGTCATTTTTATTATTGAACAACAAGGGAAAACCCTAAACAACCAAAACCCTAACCCCAAGAGATGGAATGCCAAACATTTGTGGGCCTCTAGCTAACTTCCCAGGGTCGTAACTTGATCATATTATCTCCATTTGGTGCATATGATACCCTGTTGGAAATATCTCTCCAACTATTACATGGTTTTATTCAGGTTCCTACCTAAGTCCACGGGCCTATTGCGAACCTCAAAAATAATTTTTTTAGTGGGTCAAAATTGCTCCAGAAGTTCAGGACCCAAAAAATCACTGAAAATAGTAAATGTTGCTATAAGGAAGCTGATGAAACTGACTAGAGATCTAGGTGGAATAAGTGGGTGGCCACCAATATCCATCTAGATTAGTCCTCCCTCCTTAGGAAGCAATGGTCCCCTATTGTGTGTAGAGCTTTCATGAGGTGAGGAAATTTTTGTTGAACCTGGTCCCTGATGAACCATTTGCCCTGGTGGAGGAGTTGGCCCACTTTGACAACTTGATATAGATGGATCCTTTATCAATGGGTGTTCTTGATCTGTGTGTCTATTATTCGATTGGTTGTGGTCTATTCCATGTAGTCTAGGTTTAACTCCGTTGGTGTGAGTTGTTCTGCAATGTCGGATGTGTCCAACAATGGTGGAAAGTATGACTGATGGTGATCCACATTGAATACTGGGTGCATGCCAAGGAATGGTGGAATGTTGAGCTCGAAGGAATTGTTCCCTAGAGCCTTGCAGTTAGTTTATGGCCTCTATCAAAGTGGGCAAAGCTTGCAGTGGGGCCCAACGAGTCATTCTCTGCAGGTGTAGGCAAACTTTGTCGCCCACCTGGAAATTGTGTTGCACTTTATGTTGATCATGTCGCTACTTGTACTTAGCATTGGCTTTGTCAAATATGTCATGCCATATTGGTGGATGTGATGAATGCTCTCAATGAATTTTTTAGCCATGTTAGCTTCAAACTGGACATGAGCCAAATCTACCTAAGTAGTTGCAAATGGTATGGTCACATCAATGGGACATAGTGGCTGGAACCCCAATCCCACCTGAAAAGGGCTATGGCCAGTTGAGCTATGGAGAGTTTTGTTGTAGATGTGATGGAAATAGGGGAGGATTTCATCCCATGTGCATGGATGCTTTGAGTTGTACATGCACAAAATGTGTACAATCATCCTGTTGACGACCTCTGTTTGGCCATCAGTTTGGGGATGGAAAGCCATGGACTTAGTGAGCTTGGTTTCCAACATCGACCAGAGACTTGACCAAAATGTACTTAGGAACCTGTTGTGCTGATTTGCGAAAATGGACTGTGGGATCCCAAAGTGTATCCACACTCGTTCAAAGAAGAGCTTAGCAATGGCTTATTATGTGATACTCTTCTTGCAGGCCACCAGAATGACCATCTTAAAGAATCTGTCGATGACCATGAAAATGCAGTCTCTGCCATGATTAGTGGAAGGAAGGCTTGACATGTAATCCATGGAGATGGATTCCCAAGGTTAACTATGAGTAGGTAGATGAGTATATATGCCTTGATTCTTTATGTCTAGTTTGGAAATGGCACGGGCAGTGCAAGATATGATGTACTTCCGAACATCCTGTCGAAGGTTTGGCCAATAAAAATAGTTCTGCAACACTTCCACTATTTTCTCTACCCCGAAATGTCCAATGACCCCACTGTAGTGCACCTCCAAAATCATCATGGAATTCTCACTTGAAGGAACACAGAGGTGTCCCAAGTGGCATAACAGTGCATCCTAGAGGTGAAAATTTAGAACTTTCTTTCCTTATAGGAGTGTATGGTATGTTTTCTCGAATTCTACATCGCTCTTGTAAATATGCGACCACCCCGCAGTCTCGTCCCCATAAGAGTCGAGCACAGTGGTCAACACCATGACCGACGGTCGGCTGAGGCAGTCTACAACATTGTTGGTGCTTCCCTTCTTGCAGTTAATGTTGAAATGGAACTGTTGCAGGTATGTGGACCATTTCTGATGACGATCGTTCTCCAACTTCCCTTGTGTCTATATGAACTACAGGGGTTGGAGGTTTATGTGGATGACTGTTTCCTTCCATAGAATGTAAAGCTTCCATTTTCGGCAGACTTGCAGAATGATCTATTATTGAATGTTAGATTTGATGTGTTAATTTCAATTACAGATTTATAAACATGTGCTTGTTCATTGCTTCCTGTGAATAAGTTTTCTTGGATTGTTTGGTGCTTGAAACAGGTAAATTTCATCCAATTTAATGTGATAGACATGAACAAAATAACTTCAAAAACAAGTATTGAACATCAGATATTCAAAGTATAGCAAACCATCAAAGAGACACTTTAACACAATGTTTTGATGAAGGAGTTCACCCCTCCTCGGCTACATCTACTTGGTCCAGATTCCATGCCTTGGGCCTCTTTATTAGCTCAATATGGAAAAAATTATGTTTAAAAATATCTACTTCTGATACCTACACCAATGTGTTCAGAATGTCAAAATTAGCTAGGAACACCTTTTCCCAAGCTCAATTTGGTCGAAAATTGCTCCAGTTATGCCTCTAGCAGTTTTTCCCTTTAAAAGCTCCTCCAAATCTGGAAAACTCCAGTTAGGGCTGTTAAATGTTGAAACTGCCAAAACTCTGGCAGTTTAAACTTAAAGATAATTAAATATAAAAACATGTTTAATTAACCACTAATATGCAATTAGCATGCTAATTGCGCAATTAGGGCTAACCGTAACCCAACGATTTAGGAGGAGTCGACACATGATATAAAAAATATCAACGTTTATTCACCATGTTGTTCGTCGTTGGATAGACCATAACCTTAACTATTTTCGGCCTTGTGACGTGTTCACATGTTTTGCGCTGACCGTTGAGGTGAAGGTTTATGGAGTCGCCCACCTTAACTGTTTGGTGTAACTGTTGTTGCGATCACGTGGCACTAACCATTGGGGTGATGATTTATGGAGCCACCCACCTTAACCGTTTGATGTAACTGCGAGCATGTTCACATGGGAGGGCTAGCCCTCCCCTAACCACCACCCAAAACTTCAATAAAGTTTAAATATTACCATTGTGCTATATAGGTTAAGTCATAACGTAGTGGAGTTGGTATGTGGCTTGGGCTGCGGAAGGGAGGTCACGAGGTTGAACCCTGGTGCCTCCACCACATTTTTGTTGAACTATTTCGAGCCCTAGGTCATTGGGAGGTTCCACGTGGCGGCCTCTGGGCTTGCCACATGGCATTCTCCCATTGCTCCAAAACCAACCAATCAAACTGTGTCACGTCGCCAATCTTAATCTAAATAACACTGTGACACTTGTCCAGACATGATTGAATGTTGACCAAATTGACCCTGCCTAGTCACTTGCCACGTCAGTAGTACGGACTGCTGACTGTGCAGTGACTAGGCATTTTTTTTGCCAATTTCGCCTATTTAGCAAAGCGAATAGAACTCAATATCTTCCTCATACAAACTCAGTTTTCAGTGAAGTGAGTTGTGTTAAGATCATTTTTCCAAGATGGATGTGGTTGTTCAGGTTTCGAGCCATTATGAGAACTTTGATTTTTGAGTTAAATATTGAGCGCCTGATCATTCCTCCCCACTAGAAGCCTTTTGGAACCCATAATATACTATCAATTGTCCAACAAGTGAGGGTATAACTCCCACACCTTCTTAATCTGCAACCATTTGGCTTTAGAAGGATTTTGTCCCTTGAGTCCCACTCTAAGGTATTCGACATCCCCTCTTTTCGAAGTCCCGGTTCTTCTATCAAGTATGAGATCTTGCTGAAGTTCATCAAGATATTATGACGAGAAATCATCTATTGATGGCTGTTGAACATGTTCTCCTTGATCATCAATCAAAGGGGCTCAAACAATCTCAAATTCTCAACATTAATGACATAGTATACTTGCATATAAGGAGGAAAATCAAGCTTAAATACATTGTTGCCAATCGTTTCTAGAATTTTAAAAGGATCATAATGGATTGGATTAAGCTTTTTACCTTCCCCTTGAAGTTTTTCCTTGCTAATATATAACCAAAATTCATCACCAACTTGAAATTTGTGATCAACCTGGTGTTTTTCATGCCTTGCCTTGTTGTTATGTTGACTTTTCTCAAGCCATTCCTGCACTGTTTGATGTATCAATTGAATTTTCTCTATGCATTGCCTTGCCTTATCTATGTCACTATGACCATCGATGGTGACATCTTTCTCAAATATGAGTCTAATGGCGATCTTGGCAAGTACCCATGACATGCATCAAATGGCGATGTGTTTGTGGAAGAATGCTTTGCCCTGTTGTATGCATGTTGTATGTAATGCAACTGTTCATCCCACAACTTGGGATGTTTGCTACAATATCCTCTAAGAAGATGAATGGTTGTTCTATTGAAAACCTTGGTTTGTCCATATGTTTGCGGATGAAAAGCTATACTCTTCTTCAACTTTGTGTCCATCACGTCCCACAAATTTGACCAAAAATTCCCAACAAATCAAGAATATCGATCACTTATAATAGAAGTAGGAAGACCAAAATGAACCCAAATGTTTTGGAAGAAAATATGAGATATTTTTTCATCTGTAATTTGATTTTTACATGGTGTTAATATAAACATTTTTCTGAACCTATCTACAACTACACACAAGTAATCATGACCTTTCCTTGACAATGGAAGACCTCCTTCAAAATACATTGAGATACTATCCCATGGACGTGAAGGTACCAGAAGTGGAGTGTATAATCCAAGTTTCCTATTTCTAGGCTTACTTTTTTCACATAAAGAACATCTTCTTATGAAACGAAAAACATTATCAAACATGCGTGGCCAATAACAATACCTTTGGAGATTCACTATTGTCTTGCCTACACCAAAGTGTCCAGCAATGAATGAAGTGTGTGCCTCCCTTATGATACTATTTCTTTCTCCCTGTGGAATACACAACTTGCCCAAATGATACAACAATCTGTTATGTACATGATAATCCAACTCTTCAATTTGGTTTCCTTGACTCAAGCTTGCATACACATCTTGAAAGTCACTAGCATATGCATATTGTTCAATGTAACTTTCATGCAAAACAGAATTATGCTTGAGTATAACAGATGAATTTACAATAGGCCTTGAAAGCATATCATATACCTTATTATCGATTCCATTTTTATACCTGATAACCAAATGAAACTGTTGTAGAAAACCTAACCAAATGAAACTGTTGTAGAAAACCCATCCGTCTGAAATGTTGTGACTACTACAATTTTGACTGTGACTATAAGTACTAGAATGGTTGATGGTCAGTATGGATAATGGTCTCTTTCCCCATCAAGTGGTGTTTCCATTTCTTAGCACTTTGTACCAATGCATAAAGTTCTTTGTCATAAGTGGGATAGTTAGTTATAGCTCCATTAAAAATTTCAGAATGAAAGGAAATGGGCTTATCATGCTGCATAGGAATTGCTCCCATGGCATAATCACTTGCATCCATTTGAATCTCAAATGGTTATCTAAGATCCAAAAGAGCCAATAACCGGTGCTGAATTGATATTTTGCTTCAAAGCATCAAATGATTTTTGCTATACATCTCCCCAATGGAAGACTTTCTTGACACTTTTCAATGCATGTAATGGCGCTGCAATTGAAGAAAAATTAGCAATAAAATTTCTCCAATATTGTGCTGCCCCTAAAATGCTTCTTAACTCTGTAACTGTATTGGGCTTGGGAAAATTCAAAATGACCTCAAATTTAGAGGGGTATATCTTCATCACCTCCTCCAACAATGTGTCCCAAATACACTAAAGAAGTCTTTCCAAATTCACACTTTGACATTTTTAAAAACAACTGTTCTTTTCTCAAGACATCAAGTACTTTGTTTACATGCATGACATGTTCATCTCTGGATTTGCTGAATATGAGTATATCGTCTAAGTACACTATGACAAAGCCATCTAGAAATGGTCTCAATACATCATTCATTACTCTCATGAATGTAGCTGGAGAATTTGTAAGACTGAAATGCATAACCAACCACTCAAACAATCCTTGTTTAGTTTTAAATGTGGTTTTCCAAATGCCTTCTTCAGCTATTGTAACTTGATGATAACCACTTCATAAATCTAACTTAGTGAAATACTTTGCATACCTCAACTGATCAAGAAGATCATCAATTCTTGGGAGTGGATAGCGATTCTTTATCATGATTTTGTTCAGTGCATGGAAATCCACATACATGCGCCAAGTTCCATCCTTCTTTGGCACCAAGACAGTGGGTGAATCACATGGTGAAGTAGATGGGCATATGATACCTTTATTCAACAATTCTTGAATTTTCTTCTTGATTTTCATGCTCTTCATAATCGACATGCAATACATGCCAATGTTTGGAAGTGGAACATCCTGTTGCAACTGTATCTCATGCTGAATTCCCCTCTTGGGAGGTAACCCCTTTGGTTCCTGAAACATCTCGCCATGCTTTCTTACCACATCAAACAAATGATATTTCAATTTGTCATCACAACATTCAAAAGATTCATAATCAATATCATTCTTTTTCTTGATCATGAGAAGCACAAAATTTTTACTTGAATTTACTAGTCTCTTCATCTACCCTGCATTAACCAAAGAAATGTTCATCTTTTTGCGATGGGATCTAACAATGTATTCCACCCCATCCTTGAGCAATAAGTATTTGTTTTCATGGTGATAAAACACTTTTTTCCTATCATACAAATGAGGACTAGCCGAAATGATTCTTGAGATGTCAAGTGGAACTACATATAACTCAACTTAATCAATGAACTTTTGAGTAATGGCAAACTTGAACAAACATGTCCTTGTAACCTATAAGTTTGCATTATTAACTATCCAACCCAATGGATATGGCTTATGATGAGGTACAGTTTCAAGGTTGAGATTTTTGACCAAGTCTTCTGAAATTAAGTTTGATTGTGAACCACTATCAAATAATGCATCAATCATTGTATGATTTGAAATTACCCTTACATGAAACAACTCTATTCTTGATTCTTCATTTGGAGTGTTGTTTTGACTGTGTGAGGAACTAGTTCTTGCAACAATTTCTTTCCCTTTTGTGATCGTGACTGAAGTCTTGGTCTCATCACCAGAATCTGAACCAAGGTCATGTTGTGTGATAGCGGTCATATTTTCTTTCCCTTATTTTTTTGTTTCTTGGGCATTAGTTCGAGATGTAATTTCCAACAATGGGCTTCATCATGCCCAACTTTGGAACAATGTTGGCTTCATCATGCCCAACTTTGGAACAATGTTGGCTTTCACAAATACCTCATCCAAATTGTTTGGATTGAACATAAGGATAGTATGTTTGAAATAGTAATGTAAACCCCTAATATATTTCAACAATGTATCTTGGGAATTCAAATTTACTCCTAACAACAAAGCCCTCTTTCTAAACTCCTATGTATAGTCTTGGACTGTTTGGCCTTTGAGCTGCCTAAAATTCTTCCAACTCATAATAGCTTTTTTCATATAGGCTAAAAGGTAAAACTTTCTTTTAATTGCAGAAACAAATTCGACCAAAGTAATGGATATCTTACCATGAATTCACATTTCCTCCCGAGTCTTTGCTTCCCCCCAGACTAATTCTTCTCCTTCTAGCCTCAATTGAGCCAACTTGATCTTTATGTCATCTACTTGAAGGTTCTGAATTCTACAGTATGCCTTCACTTGTCGAATCCAATTGTCTAACTTTTTTGCATTCACTTCACCATTGTACATGGGAAGTTCAAACTTAATGTCCAATTTAAGTAAGGGAGTTTTTCCTATTGGGGTTTGGGAATGAGTATGGATAGTTTTGGTGGTGGAAGTGGAAGATGTTTGAGATGTTGAGGATGATGAAGACGATGAGGAAGATTATGAAGATGGTGGAGATGGAGGTGGCTTCCCTCCATTACCCTTGGAATCCTTCTTATGATCTTTTTTATCTCTTGAGCTTCTTTCTCCATGTGGAGGTTTAGAACTCTCTCCAGCCATTCTAGTGTTCCTCTCTTCATAGAGGACTTTAACCATCTCAGTTAAGGTGTAGAAATATTTCTTAAAATCTTCTTCTTCTCAAGAAGGACCTTCAAGCTCTCTTTCTCTATACATAATGGTTGTGGATTCAGGGTCAGAAAATGGTACTGCTTGTACCTGTTTAATCTCAGTTGAAGGCAAAACTTGAGGAGTTTCAGGTGCAACTTGAATTGAGATTTTGGGTGGTGGAGATTGTGGCCTTGTGGCTCTCCTTTTGAGCATAACCTCAGGAGTTGCAACAAAAATTTTCCCTTCTCCTCTATACAACCTTAACCTTGTAAGCATCACAATGTTGCAACCATTAAAACCCTAATTACCAAAACTCAAGAAGTCAACAAAATCAACCTTTGCTCTGATACCAACTTCATCTGCTATTGAATGTTAGTTTTGTTGTGCTAATTTCAATTAGAGATTTATAAACATTTTCTTGTTCATTGCTTCCTATGCATAATCTTTATTAGGTTGTTTGGCGATTGAAACGGGTAAATTTCATCTAGTTTAATGTGATAGACATGAAAAAATAGCTTCAAAAACAAGTATTGAACAAAAAAGATTCAAAGTACAAAAAACCATCAAAGAGGCACTTTGGCATAGTGTTTTGATGAAGGAGTTCACCCCTCCTGTGCTACATCTCCTTGGTCTCTGCTTCTGTGGCTTGGGCCTCTCTATTAGCTCAATATGTAAAAATTGATATTTACAAAGCTCTACTTCTCCTGATACCTACACCAATGTGTTTAGAATGTCGAAATTAGCTAGGGACACGTTTTCCTGAGCTCAATTTAGTCAAAAATTCCTCCACTTATGCCTTTGACAGTTTTCCCCTTGAAAAACTATTCCAAATCTGGAAAATTCCAGTTAGGGCCACTAAATTAGGAGTTGGCACCAAAAATTTTGGAACTGCCAAAACTTTGCCAGTTTAAACTTAGAGTTAATTAAATATAAAACAAGTTTAATTAACCACTAATCCATAATTAGCATGCTGACTACGTGATTAGGGCTAACTGTAACTTGGTGGTTTAGGAGGAGTGGACACATGGTATAACAAATGTCAACGTTTATTCACCACATTGTCCACCATTGGATAGACCATAACCTTAACCGTTTGCGGTCTTGTGATGCATTCACATGTTTTGCATTGACCACCGAGGTGAAGGTTTAAGGAGCTGCCCACCTTAACTGTTTGGTGTAACTGTTGTTACGATCACATGGCGCTAACCATTGGGGTGACTATCTATGGAGCCGCACACCTTAACTGTTTGATGTAGCTATGAGCATGTTCACATGGGGAGGGTTGGCCTGCAGGTTGGCCCTTCACTAACCACCACCCAAAACTTCAATTAAGTTTAAATATTACCAATGCACTTTATAGGTTAAGTCATAACGTTGCAGAGTTGGTATGTGGATTGGACTACAGAGGGGAGGTCACAGGGTCGAACCCCGACACCTCCACCATATTTTTATTGAACTATGTCGAACCCTAGGCTGTTGGTAGGTGCTACGTGGTGGCCTCTAGGCTTGCCACATGTCATTCTCCCATTGGTCGAAAACCAACCAATCAAACTGCGGCACATCACCAATCTGAAACCCAATAACACTGTGACACTTTTCAAGACATGATTGAATGTTGACCAAATTGAGCTTGCCTAGTCACTTGCCACGCCATTAGTACGGACTACTGACTGTATAGTGACTGGGCATTTTTTTGGCCAATTTCGCCTGTTTAGCAAAGCAAATAGAACTCAATAAATTCCTCATACAAACTCAGTTTTCAGTGAAACGAGTTGTGTTAAGATTGTTTTTCCGAGATGGATGCATTTGTTTAGGTTTTGAGCCATTCTGAGAACTTTGATTTTTGAGATAAATATTGAGCGTCTGATCACACAATGGAATGCATCGCTTTGTCATAGGTGGGATACTTTTAGACTGTGTATGAAAGTGTCTCACTATGATATGCCACTGGATGCCCCTTCTAATTCAAAACTACACAAATAGCATAGTTGGAGGCATCTGTCTCAATCTCAAATGGTTGTTGCAGGTCTAGTAACGTGAGCACTAGTGTAGAGCAGAGGTGATGCTTCAACTTGGAAAATGCCTTATGTTGGGAATCATACCAAAATAATATTGTTTTCGCTCCTTCCTTGGTGACTTGAATCAAAAGCCAAGTGATATGAAACAACCCTAACACGAACCTACAATAAAAGTTGGAAAGACCCAGAAAGATGCAGAGCTCTGTTAGAATGGTTGGGGATAGCCAATCCTAAATGACTTGTATCTTGACTGGGTCCACACGCAAACCCCGCTCATCAATGATGAACCATAGATATTGAACTTGGGTCATACCAAAAGTGCATTTCTCCAAATTGGCGCACAACTTGTTTTGCTACAGGTTTTGGAGGCCATGTCGAATATGGTGCAAGTTCTTCACAAATTTGGCTAAAGATAATAATGTCATCAAAATACACCACCATGAATGAGTTGGTGAATTGTTGCAAGAAGTCATCCATCAGCCTCTTGAAAGTTTCGGGGGAATTCGTCAACCTAAAAGGCATGACTAGCCATTCGAAAATGCCCTCCTTGGATTTGAAGGCAGTCTTCCACACATCAGAGGGTTTTATCAGTACCTAGTGATAACCAAACTTTAAGTCAATCTTTCTGAAACATTTCGCTCCCTTCAGCTGGTCCAGAAGGTCATCAATCCATGGGATTGGATACCTATTCTAGAAAGTGATATTGTCCATCATGTGATAGTCAATATAGAGTCTCGAGGTCCCATCCTTCTTCTAAACCAATATGATAGAGCTCCCACATGGTGATCAACTCAACCTTATGTGACCTTTCTGCAACAACTCTTGAATCTGCCTCTTGATTTCATTGTTATATAGAATAGAGCATTGATAGATTGGTCCATTGGGTAGGGGCACGTCCAGGGTCATATCGATGGAGTGCATTACCTAACAATTTTGAGATACCCGTGTGGGTGAGGTGAAGATGTCCCTGTACTACTCTACAACCTTGTCCATCTATTGCTGCGATGCAGAGGAGCCTTGTTTGGAGGTCATGGCCATAATATTCTTCTTTCCTTAAGGCCAAATTGTTATAGCTCCAAATCTCACTCTTGTGGTTTGTGATGTTTCACTTATGGCCTAGGGCAACCCCTCCTTCCAGACCTGGCCCAAAATTAAAAAAAAAATGTTTTATTCCCTATACGCGACATTGCCTTGAGCTAAATGCGTGTATACGTGGGTCTGTGTATACCCAAACCACGTATATTTCTTAAAACACTTAAAAATAAATAAATTTCCTTAATTTCGGGTGGAGATCACGAGTTTCACATGTTGATTACCTATTAGTGCCCGTGGCCCAACTGTTCCCAATGAATTCCCAACTAAAAAACTACTTTGGGTGAAGTATAAAAAGGCTTCAATGGGAAGGCCAAAGGGGGGAGAGAAGAGAGAGAAAGATTATTATGTCGATATTTCCCTGACCAGGTCTGAAGATCCTAGTGCCTCCTGCACTTCCCCCATTTTTACAGGAAATCCTTGTTTCCTTGTGTGTGTTGATGTCTTCATACTACTTGAGATATCATGGAGTAAGTCATGGAAGGAGTTTGTTAAAGGCTTGAGGCTGGACGAATTTGAGAGACGGTTCTGCTTGGAGCCTGCAAAAGGACGAATCAGGTGAAATTATTCCTTTCTGTACTTTACTTGTCTTTAATAAAAGAAACACATGTCTTTGTTCCTGATATAAACCTTCTTCATGTTTATGATATTCATGTTATGATTCATATGTGAATGGTTGTTTAATTGCATAACTAATTACCTTTCATTATAATATGAAGATGGTTTCTTTATGATATTTAGTCCATATACTGCTGTACTTTCTGGAATTAATTGTTTTGCAGGTTGAAGGAGCAAAAGGAAATCCAAGAAGGGTTTAGACCCTAGAAGGCTCTTCTCAAACGTAGGACCTCAGGTACACCCCTTATCGTAGAGTTTGCTTACATTAGCATTATGGCTGTATGGAATGTGTGTTTCTCTGTATAGATAACCTCCAGTCTGCTAGGGTATCAACCCAAGACCCTAGGGGAATTTATTCCCTAACACAAATTATGAGGAAAACAAATATCTTGGTATGGGAAATGATCTTACTGCATTTCTTCGCAGTGATCAAAGAAATGGCGGTAGGTAGTGCTACCTTCGGTATCCTATACAACTTATTTCCCAAAGTAATAATAACAGTGCAAGGCCTAGAATCATACACAACATGCCACTTCCAAAAGTATGGTTGGCCTAATAAAACATCACAAACTTCAGGAGGAGCAACGTGTAATAACCCTAGTGAAAAGTTCATGTAATAAAAGTTAATAAAGGCAAAACAAGGCCACAGTTAAGGGACAATTATTCCAAGATGAATGTTGGGCAAAAATATCCTAGTGGGAATCACTGGATGTGTGTTTTGGCTAAGGAAAATTGACAAAGGCTAAGGCAAGGCATTAAAAGGAAAAAAAACATTTTTGGCACATTTATTTATGAAAATAAAGGAAATTAGGAGAAAAGTAAAGTGAAAGGTCACAAGTTGCATGTGAGGAGGAAATTGAAGGAAAATAATGGAAAATGAAGAAAATAGAGGCCTCATTAATAAAAGGGATTCTAAGGATCTGTTGGTAACCTTTTGTCAGTTCAAGTTGGGAGCTCTCTCATTATTCTTTCTCTCTCTATCATTCTAGGTCACTTATAGTGTTCTTAGAGCACTCTAGCTTTGGGGCAAGAAAGGAAAGGAAAGCAAAGGGAAAGGAAGGAAAGTAAGGATAAAAGAAAGAAGAGCAGGATCAGGCAACTTCAATAGAAATATTTGTAGGTAACCTTTTGCAAGTGTGATTTCGTAGCTGGTTTAGACATGCATGGCTTTGCATGTTGGTGTATGGTTCTCTTGTTGTTGGTGGCATGGTTTTGTTGGGTTATTGATCCTTATGACAATGGTTTTCATCCTAGCCTTGCCTTTTTCTAGATGCCATGGTACGTTGAGATTTTTATCTCGGTTTTGAGCTTTGGTTTGCCAGATGTATTTCAGAATTCGGAGCAAAGGTGGTCTCAAGGTTCATTCCCAAAGGCTTAGGAATCCCCTGACTTGTTTTTGCGGGATACATGGTAAAGCAGGAGGGATAAGTCTCGGTTTAGGTCCAAGTGATCTGGGTTTGGATTGCAGTAAATCCTGAGAGATTGGTATTAGTTTAGGGGCTAGTGATCTGGTATTAGATTGCGGTAAAGCCTGAGAGACAAGGAGACGGAAAATTCCTCAAGGATAATGATGGATTCTGAATGGAATTCCAAGTTTGGTTCGGTTGTGATCAAAGCAACGATTTTGGTGTGATCAAAGTTTGATGAGGGTGGAGGTGGTTTAAACTCTGAAATCCCTTGGTTGTTCTTGGATTGGTTTTTTTATTAGATCCCACGTTCATTCTTGGAATATGACAAGGGGGTGACTGGTTGAAAGAAATATTTGGTTCAACCATGTCTATGGTCAGGTGGTACATGGAAGCCCTAAACCTGGTTGAAATTGCCTATGATTAATAAAAGCTAAGTTCTCTTACTTTTGCATTTGTTTATATATGGATTTGATGGTTGTCATATCTCTAATATTTATATGATTTTATGTTGGTTATAAGCATGGTTATATGGCTGGTTCATGTCACGGTTACTTCAAGTATTTATTTGTAATTGTTAAAAGGATGGATGCAAGACCTAATTGATGTTATAACAACTCAATGGAGAAGGTGTTGATCCTTCTGGTTGTGTTTCATAAGTTCCTTTAGTCATTCATGCCCTGCCTTGTATCATAGACCTGTAGGTTGCATTTATGCCAAGTGTTTGACAGAATCTCAGTCCCAGTTGGGGATGCTCAAGCCTAGTCCCGAGGTTGAATTTTGAGTTGTTTATATTGTCATCATGTCTTTGATGGATTCTGGAAGTTGTCATAAGTGCTGGGTAGAAGCCGGGATTATGGTCTAGAAAAGTGGCTCAAATCTCGGGGACGTTGGCACAAGTCTACTGAAAAGAGTCTAGGGAAAATGGAACATAGGCCTGTGAGAGCAACTTTGGCTTCTAGAAGTTTTCATGCTTATAACATGAGTTAAAACATCAGTGGAACTCATGGACAAGATGTCTGAGTGGCTAACATGTCTCCTGAGGGTGTTGTTGTTGATGTGGATGGGTTTGTTTGATAAGTTCTGTGGATTCAATTTCCTTAAGGTTACCAAGGAAGTTGAATCCCTTATAGTGACCTCTCTCGTCGCATGTTTACCTCAGCTGGTCGGTTGCTTGGGTGGACCAGGGAGGAGGGGGTGTTACAAATTTGTATCAGAGCCTGGTTGCACTCTCCTTGGGTGAAGGTGTTTGTCATGCATGCATGTCAGTTTCATGTGTGTCTCTTACATTTGCATTCCATGTGCTTGTTACATTACATCATGTTGATCATGATTGTAGTAAGGTTGTCATGAGGAACTTGATATTGATTTTGTGGAATGCGTCGTCAGAAGTATATGACTGTTTATATGATTATATGCAGCGTGAATACATCCTTGTATGTTAGGTTGCATTCTTGGTTGTTTGATTACATATATTAGTCTTGTAGGTTGATTATAAGAATTGATCATTTATGCTTGACTACATGCATTCATATGTATGTGTAGTTGATTAGGTATTGATTATGCATGTTGATAGTTGCATGTGGAAATGTGTACAATGGAGTAATGGTTGTTGTTACGCATGAGGTCATAACATGCATTGTTGATATGGCCTTTCATTGATGAGTGGACCCTAACTAGAATGATGTTTATGCGTTGATGCACTTATTCGATATATGTCTATATGATATTATGTTTATGTTATACATGTATCATGCTGATTTGATGATCTTGCAGACAAGGTATCCTCCCTAAATTATGCTAAGGTACGTTGGTTTATTGTGATTTGGTTTATCTGACATAATATGCTTTATAGGAAAGAGATCAAATGGCTAGCAAGGTGGTAGACTACCTAGAATCTCCCTATGCATCAGATGGGTAGCATGGTGTGTGGCATTCTCTTGACTTGGAAGACACATTGAGAAGCCTGAAGGAAGAAATAAGGAGTTGCAAAGTAGATAATGAAAAAATCTTGCAGGCACAAGATGTTGAAGAATCTAGGGAATCTAGGTATGATGATATTCTTCTGACGATGATAACTAGGTATTGGTGTCTTCCTTTTCTTCTCTACTTCACTTGGAGATATTTATTTTCCTTGATACATAGGCTAGAGAGTGAGACCTTCCTTGAGAGATATTTATGAGTTGAGAGGTTGATTCTTACCCTACTATAATTCTAATTTCTTTACATGTGTGGCTAATCTACGGCTTGAAATAAACACTTTTTCTTGCTCCTTTCCTTCGCTAGATGTGGGACATCCTTCACTTGAGATGGAGGCCTATTTTGGGGTCTCTTATGAGCCTAAATCAAGTTTCTACCCTTGTGTATCTGATGTGACTGCAGAACTTCCCTCCTTTCTTCTCACGTGTGATAGAATTAGGCCTTAAAATAGACTTCCCAAAATCAATTTCTTTTTCCTCTTCTTCGCGGCCCTAGAATCACCTCAATGCTACTTTTTCACACCTCTTTTTTTGTCCTTCTTTCTTTGCTGATTTCAGAGATGAGTAGTGATACTTTTGTGAGATTGAACTGCCCTATATATAGGAGGCTTTCCCGCCTATTGGGATGACTTGAGCTAGTGAGGTTGAATTGACTTTAGGTGCACCAAAAATTCATTTCTTTGAGTCGACTTGAAGAGAAGACTTGTCTTTTCTTTGGAGGATCACCCTAAACATATTTCTTTGAATCTAATACATATGATTACATAGTGTAACATGCCCACATGGGTCTTCAATAATTACATTGCCTCTTTGACTTTCCTAGAAGCACTTAAACATGTGCTTTACTTATCAAATGCACAAGAAACCCATTCTTGATAATGACAAATATAATAATTCTTTTCTTTTACAAGTACAAATATCAAAATTACATTTATGAAGACTGAACCTAGTTACACTTTCTTCAACACAAGAGAAACAAGTAGAGGTGAATACTATACTTATTCCGAGTTTATTAGAATTGTAGGGACAAGGGCCACTTTAGATTATCCATGGGAAGGAGGAAACACTAATGGGGCACATGGCAGTAGGCCTCCTAGTAGACACAGGTCGGATAAATCTGACATGATCAGAGATGGCATACTGTTGGACACTTCGGATAGGAGAGGTAATAGATATAGGTACTATCCCATTTATGGCTCTGATAGGCATCATGATCGTCATCATTATCATCCTTACAAGAGGAGTGATAGGGAATACTTTCCAGATGAGTTTAAGAAAACAAAGACACCTACCTTTGATGTAGAGATGAAGAAATCACAGGATGCAGAGGTGTGGTTACTTGGTATGAAGAAATTATTTCGATTTCATGATTATTCAGAAAACATGAAAGCAAAGATAACCACTTCCAGTCTCAAAGGTAAAGCAAATATTTGGTGGGAAGACGTGAAGAATGTCAAAAGTATACACGAGGAAGACGTGACTTGTCATGCGTTTGAGATGCTCTTCAAGAACTTGTCAGAGAGGTACTATGATGAAAGATATACGGATTTTTATGAGTTGTGGATGGCTTCTATGATAGATGAGGAGTATACTAGCAGATTTTTGGAGTGGTTGATATATGTGCCTTACCTCAAGGAGGAGAAGGCCAAGGTTCAGATATTCATCAGTGGACTGCCAGTAGTATACAAAGAACAAATTGAATTCAATGAGCCTAGATTGTTGGAGGAGGCCATCCAAAATTTGAAGCATTGTTATGAGCAGTCAAAGCGCAAAGTTGAGCCTAATCATGACTTGAAAATAAATGAGAAAGCTAAAGGAAAATGACCGCCAAAGAGAGGAAGACCTGAAGATGAAAGTGAGAAAGAAAATACAGCTCCTTGTAAGAAATTCAATACAGCTAAAATGGGACATGAAGAGAAGCAAGCTAGACGCATTGGTAGTGAACCATTGTAGTGTTGGATATGTGGTAAGGATCATCATAAGAGGGATTCTCCATAGTATCAGATTGATGGTAGATCCCAGATATACAATGCTCAGGAGGTGCATACAGTTGGTGATGTTGGTCATAGAATTCCTCCAATATATGTAGTTGCGGACAACATGCAGGCGAATCATTAGGCATCAATCATTGAGATGGAAGGTAAGATTTGTGATCAAGTTGTTTCTATTTTGATTGATCTTGGCTCTAACTATAGTTATATTAATCCTGACCTAGTGGAAAAGTGTGGTTTGAGAAAAGAAGTGCATGAAAAATCTTGGTTGGTATAGTTGGCTACAAGTACAAAGAAGCAAGTTCACCATTGGGTAAGAGCTTGTGCATTTCAGTTAAATGGTATGCTTGCAACAACACATTTGAATGTATTGCCATTGGGCTCAATTAGTATGCTTTTGGGTATGGATTGGATATACCTTCACAGGACCAAAGTGGATTTCTTCTACAAGGCCATTGAGTGTGTGGATGATAGTGGAGAAAAGAGGACTTTGCAGGGAAAGAAGAAGCCTACATCAGTGAGGATGGTTACCGCTATGTAGGCTAAGCGTAGTTGCATAAAATATTGTGTGATGTTTGCAGTACACATTTCTAGTAACGAGGGTAAGGAGGTTGAGGATGACGATGTGTTGAGAAGGTACCCAGTTTTGCAGCAGTTTCAGGATGTATGTCCTAAGGACATTACAGAGTTGCCACCTCACAGGGAGGTAGCCTTTTCTATTGAGTTGGTGCTAGGGGTAGCTCCAAAATCAAAAACACCTTACAGGATGAGCACACTTTAGTTGGTAGATTTGAAGTTGCAGTTAAAGGAGATGCTTGATAAGGGATACATTAGGCCAAGTGTATAAACTTGGGGTACACTAATGTTGTTCGTAAAGAAGAAAGATGATATTATTAGATTGTGCATTGACTGCAGGCAGCTAAACAAGGTAACGATCAAGAATAGGTACCCATTACTGAGGATTGATTATTTGTTTGATCAGTTGAAGGGAGCATCAATGTTCTATAAGATTGACTTGAGATTGGGATACCATTAGGTATGCATCAAGGAAGAGAATATCCTCAAGACGACGTTTAGGATCAGGTATGGGAATTATGATTTTGTTTTTTTTCCTTTCAGTTTAACTAATGCTCCAACTACATTCATGTGTTTGATGAATAGTGTGTTGTGTCCATATTTGGATAAGTTTTTCTATTGTGTTCATTGATGATATATTGGTATATTCTAAAAATGAGAAAGAGCATGTCGATAATTTGGCAGCAATGTTGAGGTTGTTGAGAGAGCATCAGTTGTATGCTAAGATCAGCAAGTGCAACTTCTTTAAGACTAAGGTACATTACTTGGGGCATGTTGTCTCTAAGTGACAACATAACAGTAGATCCAGAAAAGATAAGGGCTACCATGGAGTGGGAAACTCCTAAGAATTTGGATGAGGTGACATATTTTATGGGATTGGCAGGTTACTATAGGAGGCTCATCAAGAACTTCTCATGCATTGCATATCCTATCACCTCATTGTAGTGAAAAGGTAAGAAGTTCGAATGGACAGAAGAATGTGAGGCTAGTTTTGAGCAACGTAAGCAGTTATTGACACATGCACTAGTGCTAAAGATTTCAGATCCATATAAGGAGTTTGTAGTGTGTATAGATGCTTGCAAGAAAGGACTTGGTGGAGTTCTCATGCAAGGACAGGTAGTGTGCTACGAGTCACACAAACTAAATGAGCAAGACAAGAACTATCTGATGCATGATTTTGAGCTAACAATGATCATACATGCATTGAAGATGTGGAACACTATCTTCTGGGTAGGAGATTTAAATTGATGAGCGATCACAATGGGTTGAGGTATTTGTTTGACTAGATGAATCTAAATTCCAAGAAAGCTAGATGGTTGGATACCCTTAGTGAGTTCAACTTCGAGATCAGATACACCAAAGGAAAGGAGAACCGGGTTGCATATGCTCTTAAAAGGAAGGTACAGGTAAATCATATAGCAACTATGCACTCTTATGGGATAGAGTTACATGATAGGATCTTACAGGCAGGACAACGAGATGAAAAATACATGGATATTATGCACAGGTTACAACATAGCATAGGTACAGGTGCAGGCACATGTATAGGTGCAAGAACAAGTACAGGTGAAGGATGCAAATTATCATCTCACGGAAGATGGCTTGGTGAGATTTAAGGACAAGATCTATGTGCTGAATTGCAGTGAGCTCAAGAAGATTATCTTGAGGGAGTTTCATGCCAAGAAATACTTAGGTCATCCAGGATATCATAATACGTTGACAGTGGTGAAGAAATTCTACTACTGGTCAAATCTAAAGAAGGAAGTGGCAGAGTTCATGGCTAGATGTTTAGATTACCAGCAGGTCAAGGTGGAATGTAAGAATCTAGTTAGTTTACTACAACCTATAATGATTCCAAAATGGAAATGGGAGGTCATTTCCGTGGATTTCATTACAGGTCTTCCGGGGACAGTGAGGCAGCATGATTCTATTATGGTCATAATTGACAGGTTGAACAAGGTAACTCATTTCATTCTAGTGGAGAATACATATTCAACCAGTGGGGTAGCACAAGTATTCATGAGAGAGATAGTGAGACTACATGGTGTTCTGAAGAAGATTGTGTCAGACATGGATGTAAAGTTCACTTCCAAGTTTTGGAAGGACCTATTTGCAGGCTTGGGTACAGAGTTGGACTTTAGTACAACTTATCCTCCACAGACAGATGGACATACAGAGAGGGTCAACAAGATCTTGGAGGATATGTTGAGGATGTACGTGATGCACCAATAGAGGAAATGGGAGGAGTATCTTCCATTGGTAGAGTTTTCATACAACAATGGTTATCAGGATTCACTACATATAAGTGCTTTCGAGGCACTGTATGGACGAAGTTGTAACACTCCCATCAACTAGAGTGATCTAGTGAACATGGTACTTATTGGACCGAATATGTTGGCAGACATCGAGCAAGAAATGCAGGTTATAAAGAAGAATCTAAAGGAAACATAGGATAGATAGAAGAGTTATGCGGATCAACACAAGTTGTTCAAGGAGTTTCAGGTTGGGGAGCATGTGTATTTGTGCATCAAGCCCAAGAAAATATCTAAGGATGAGTTCATGTGCCAAGTTGGCACCATGGTATTGGGGCCTTTCAAGATCCTTAAGAAGATTGGACCAGTGGCATATCGACTTGTACTGCCTCCAACAGGGAAATTCCATGATATTTTCCATATTTCGTTGATTAAGAAGTATATAAAGGATGTGGATCATGTTATTTATTGGTTTTTATTTCAGGTGTAGCAAGGAGGAGAGTTCCAACTGGAGCCTCAGTGCATATTGTAGCGGAAAAATCTCATGCTCGGGAATAGAGCCATAGAGCAAGATAAAGTGCAATGGAAGAACTTTGGCCCTGAAGAAGCTACACGGGAGATAGCAGATCATATGTGAGCCCTGTATCCTTCATTGTTTTCTAGTTGAGGCAAAGGGGTTTTAGTTTGATGTCTGTGTATGTTTGGCATATGTTTTGTTGATTCTTTGGTATATGTATGTATATGTATATGGATGTAAATACCAACATGAGCTAATTTATAAAGCCCCAATGAGTTGTATGGGTGTCATGTTATTATGGTTATTATATTGTCATGTTGTCAAGATGTTTTGCTTTTGAGTAGGTCTTTCACTGTAAATACCGCAACAAGCTAAGTTATAAAGCTCCATGGGCAGTATGTGTGCTTTTCAAAGGTTTTTCTAAGGTCATGGTGTGGTTTAACACCGAGGATGGTGTTACCCAAGTGGGAGGGTTATGTAACAACCCTTTCGAAAAGTTCATGTAATAAAAATTAATAAAGGAAAAATAAGACCACGGTTAAGGGACACTTATTCCAAGCTGAATGTTGGGCAAAGATATCCTAATGAGCATCATTGGATGTGTGTTTTGGCTAAGGAAAATTGGAAAAGGCTAAGGCGAGGCATTAAAAGGCAAAAAGACATTTTTGGCACATTTATTTATGAAAATAAAGGAAGTTAGGAGAAAATTAAGGTGAAAGGTCACAGGTTGCATGTGAGGAGGAAATTGAAGGAAAATAATGGAAAATGAAGAAAATAGAGGCCTCATTAATAAAAAGGCTTTCGAGGATCAGTTGGTAACCTTTTGTCAGTTCAAGTTACGAGCTCTCTAAGTACTCTCTCTCTCTCTCTCATTCTTGGTCACTTGGAGTTTTCTTGGAGCACTCTAGCTTTGGAGCAAGAAAGGAAAAACAAGCAAAGGGAAAGGAAGGAAAGCAAGGATCAAGGAAAGAAGAGCAGGATCAAGTAGGTTCAACATGAATACTTGTAGTTAACCTTTTGCAGGTGTGATTTCTTAGTTGGTTTGGACATGCATGGCTTTGCATGTTGGTGTATGGTTCTATTGCTGTCGGTGGCATGGTTTTTCTGGGTTATGATAGTGGTTTTCAACCTAGCCTTGCCTTTTTACGGATGTCATGGTATGTTGGGATGCTTTTCTTAGTTTTGAGCTTTGATTTAGCAGATGGATTTCAGAATCTGGGGCGCAGGTGGTCTCAAGGTTCATTCCCAAAGGCATAGGAATCCCTTGACTGTTTCTGGCAGGATGCATAGTAAAGCCTGAGGGAGAAGTCTTGTTTAGGGCCTTGTGATTTGGGTTTGGATTGCGGTAAATCCTGAGAAACTGGTCTCGGTTTAGGGCCTAGTGATTCAAGATTGGATTGCGGTAAATCCTAAGAGACAAGGAGATGAAAAATTCCTCAAGGATAGTGATGGATTCTAGATGGAATTCCAAGTTCGGTTTGGTTGTGATTGGAGCACCGATTTTGGTGTGATCACGGTTTGATGAGGGACAAGGTGGTTTAACCTCTGGACTCCCTTGGTTGTTCTTGGATTAGTTGTTCTATGAGATCCCACGTTCATGCTTGGAATATGGCATGGGGGTGACTGGTTAAAAGAAATATTTGGTTCAACCATGTCTATGGTCGGGTGGTACATGGAAGTCCCGAACCTGGTTGGAATTGCTTCTGATTAATAAAAGATAATTTCTCTTGCTTTTTCACATGTTTATATGTGGATTTGATGGATGTCATATCTATGATATTTATATGGTTTTATTCTGGTTATAAGAATGGTTATTTGATGGGTTCATGTCATGGTTACTTCAAGTATTTACTTGTAATTGTTAAATGGATGGATGCAAGACCTAATTGATGTTATAAAAACTCAATGGAGAAGGTGGTGATCCTTCTAGTTATGTTTCATAAGTTCCTTTTGTCATTCATGCTATGTCTTATATCCTAGACATGTAGGTTGCATTGATGCCAAGTGTTTGACAGAATGTCAGTCCCAAGTGGGGAATCTCAGGCCTAGTCCTAAGGTTGAATTTTGATTTGTTTATATTGTTATCATGTCTTTGACGGATTCTGAAGGTTGTAACAATTTCTAGGCAGAGGTTGGGATTCTGGGCTAGAAAAGTGACTCAAATCTTGTGGACGCTGGCACAAGTTTGCTGAAAAGAGTCCAGGGACACTAGCACATAGGCCTGTGAGAGTGACTTTGGCTTGTGGACACTATCATGCCTATATCATGAGAGCGACCAGGGGTTAAAAGGCTTAAAAAATCAGTGGGAATTAGGGACAAGATGTCTAAGTGGCTGACATGTCTCTTGAGGGTGTTGTTGCTGATGTGGATGGGTTTGTTTGATATCTTCCGTCAATTCCATTTCCTCAAGGTCACCAAGGAAGTTGAATCCATTATAGTGACCTCTCTCGTTGCATGTTTAGTGCAACTGGTTGGTTGCTTGGGTGGACCAGGGGTGTTACACAACACCATACAATACCTCATCTCTGGAGGGCTTGATGCTGTAGGGGAGGCGACACTATTAGCTGACACTGAGATCTCATCCTTGGTGAAGCCACCCAATGGTGTACAGATGCAAATGTGGTATGGTTGGTAGGCCTAACCGCTTCACGACCCTTTTTGAAATGACCCTCTTTTGGCTCCCATTGTCGACAATGAACTAAAAGGGGAACCCATCACCCACATCTATGACTGGAAGAGCCACTTCCCCTCCTCTAGATATTCAGGTTCATCCTTTGAGATCTTCGTTGTGGCAATGGTGGAAATAGGCTTTGCATCAATAATTTGCTTCCCTTTGTCATTCCCCTTATCAGTTTCTGACTTAGAGTCGGAACATGCATCTGATTCAGAGGCCTTCATCTCAACCACCAATGATTTCTTTGCTCAGCACTCACTTGTGTTGTGAGTGGAACTCTTATGGAACTCACATCATTTCCCTGTGTCCTTCTTTGTATTTGTGGTGTTATTCTTTGCTTGTAGCTTCAAAGGGTTTTCTTGGGCCACCCCGTCGTGGATTTGTCCTTTTTTTTGCAATTTAGGGGCACCTTTCCCTTGCTTTAGATTCACAGATCCAAAGTCTCACTTCTTTTTGTTAAACTTTAGCTCGATCTTGACAACATATCGATAAGCAGTGCCAAGTGAGGAGATGTCCAGGAACTCCATCTCATCTTTGATGTATTTGTGTAGACAACTACAATACTTGAGTACCAATTGTCACTCAGAATCCTTGATGCCAAACTTTGTGTGAAGGGTATGGAAAACATTTGTGATCTCTAGCACATATTGGGCCCTTCGTTGTCGCAGCATGGTCCACTTTATGTATTTATCTTCATAACTCCCAATAGGGTAATATTATTCCTTGATGGCATCTTAGAATGAATTCCAAGTGGGTGCTACTGAAAAAAGTGAGGATTCTCTCTCGTCCTTTTGATCACAGTAGGTTTCCCACCAGTCCTTGACATGTGGGGCAGATTTGAGGAGTGAAAAAATAATATTTTCCTGATTGGAAAAGTCATGAACTAAAAATATCCTTCCAACATATTTAACCATATATCTATGACATCTGCATCTATCTAGTCTTAAAATATGGGAATCTCAAAGTTAACTTGTACCTTAAAAGGAGTGGTGCCTCCAAAGTGGCTACTAGATGAAGATGTGTCGCCCACGAGTAGCTACAGAAGGATCTGGGAAAAGTTATCCATCATCACGTTCCTTCGTCACTTGAGGGCTTCCTCGAGAAATATTTTAAAAGGATCTCATACCCCCTCATCTTCCTTTTCTTTCACCATGGGAGGTCATCAAGGTTTGCGAGGCTGGTCTTGCAAAGGTTCAACCAATTCGAGCCCTAACTCCTTGTACCCTGACCTCGTTGGGGACATGCAAAGAAAAACAGAGAAAGAGCAGATCGCTCTGATACTATTGATCAAGACTTATGCAGGAACACAAAAAAAATTGATATGCACATAAACATAGAGATGCAACATAAATAAAAATTCATTTCATTAATATCAAAAAACTGAAATATGCTTACATACATAAATGGAAATAAACTAGCTCAAACAATGGTAACTTATCTTTGAGAAGAGATGTGGTAGCTACAAGCCTCTAAACTATGTTAGAATGAGGCTCAAGGGCATTTTTATTATTGAACAACAAGGGAAAACCATAAACAACCAAAAGCGTAATCCTAGGAGATGGAACACTAAGAGTTTGTGGGCCCCATTAGGGTTAGTTGGGAAGCCAACTTCCCAAGGTTGTAACTTGGTCATATTATCTTCGTTTGGCGCATATGATACCTCATTGGAAATATCTCTTCGAGTACTACATGATTTTTCACCCTTATAATTGTCAGCATACTGTGGACCTCAAAAAAATGCTATTTAGGTGGTCAAAACTTCTCTAGAAGTTCAGGACCTGAAAAATTGCTAAAAATAGTAAATGTTGTATTAAATAAGGAAATTGATGAAACTAACTAGAGGTCTAGGTGGAATAGGTGGGTGGCCACCAATATCCACCTGGATCATTTCATTTGCTAATGGATTGCATTTCATCCATAATAGTTCAGGGATGATGCACCGTGGAATTCAACCATGCTCAAATTCTCTCACTTCTTTGCATTGTCTAAATGATCTAGAGATAAAAAAATAGGCTCAAAAATGAAAGTGCTCAAAATCTCCCTAAACCATCATCAAGTCGTAGTGTTTGTCGTCCTGATTCCAATGACGCTTGAATTGCCTCAATCTGATGTCTTATGAAGAAGTTATGACATTCTGAAGCTTTTGACCAACAACAAAAAAAGTCAACAACAGGGTTGACTGGCCTGCTGACTGGGTATTTCATACATTTGACATCATCAAATGACTATGCAGGGTATAGTGTCATATGGTCCAATCTTGTACTGACACATGACATCATCATATAGGGAACAAGTGGCGTGTTTTGGTTGGTTCGTGCAGTTTAGAGGTGGCCCAATCAAAGGTTGTCGCGTGGCCCTATCAGAGGATGCCACATGGCCCCATTAGAGGGTGGCACATGTACCTCTATGATTGGTCAATTTTTTTATATAGGCTTGAAGGCCTTAGTGGGGTTCGACCCCTCGACCTATAGAGCATCAAATCCGCGCTCTACCGTTAGACCACACAACAATTCTTATTATACATAGTTGTCGACCTATATTTAAGTTTGAATAAGTGGTGCATTGCGAGAAAGGGGTGGGGCACTTGGCCCTAGTTCCCAGTCACATGCTGACCACAGGAATTTTGGAAGAGTGGAAGTGGAGGGGGTTGGGACTAGGCCCTAGACTCGATCCCATCGGAAACTATTACGACTAATGAAGAATAGGAGGGGGGCTCTGGCTGTGGGGGTGGGCGGTTGGCCCTGGCCCCCGACCACACTTCCATGATGTGACCATGCCCAGACAAAAAAGGAGCTAGACCAGTGGGGGCAGGAAGTTGGCCCTCAACCCCAGCCTTATGGGCACCACGTGGCCCTAATCCGATGCATAGGGTTATTGGAAAAACCAAAGAGGAAACAAATTGCAATTTTTGCTGTGGGAATCTCATTGGTCCCAGGTGAAATTTTCGCTTGGAAGACTGAGAAAAGGGTGAAATTGTTGTGCGGTTAGTAGGTTTTGCCAATTTGCAGGATAAATAGTAGTGCTTGGCTTGGAGAAGCATATCTTTCTCAATTTTTAACTTTTTTGAGACCAAGCAGAGCCTAAATAGGGGTTCTTGAGTGTCCTAGACTCAATGGAAACCTCAATTTTCTAATTTGAGCACTTTATGATGAAATTTTTGCCGAATCAAGTCCTTTAGTGTTAGAGGCAGAGTCAAATTTGAAGTAGTATGGAGGCATTTTTGAGCATGGAGAGAGCTTACTTAGAGGTTTTCTAGTCTTCTAGTTTCATCTGTACCATTTGTTACTTCTCTAGAGCAACTCTTTTCAGTATTTTCTCAATGTGTTAAGGAGAGAAGATTTTTTTTAACTCTTCATTGTGGAGGAGTTACGTGTTTATGATTTTGATTTCAAGTGGTTTACAAGGACCTATTGTGTGAGAGTCCTTTTTATGTTGACTTTTTCATGACTTGTTGTAGGGAGTCATCTTTCTGAATGATAATTATTTGTAGGAGAATGTTTCTTTGTAGGAGGAACAAGCCACTCTATTGTCAACAAGTTGTATGTACTCATTTGCTGCTGAAATCAATATATGGTCTAGTTGTTGGAGCAAGCCTGGAGATGTAGCCCAGGAGGGGTGAACTTTGTTTTCAAATGCTGGTTTCTTCTCTTCATGTTTATCATATTGATTTGCATGTGAATTTTTTTCTCTTTTAAGTTCATGTGAAACTTTAACTTACCATATTGAAGAGGTTGTGGAACTTATTTTACTTTTAAAGACCCATTTTTTTCACTTGCAAAGTGTCAAAGGATGATCAATTTTTGATAGAAGGAATGTTCCTCCATTTTTATATCAGGTGGTATCAATGCAGGTTCTGACCAAGTTGCAAATATGGGAAAGAACTTGAAGCGTGAAAAAATCCAAGAGTTGGAGGAGATTAACGTATCTCTCCGAATGGAGAATGTTGAGTTGAGGAGATTTCTTGATTACATAGGATGAGAAAAGGAAAATGCACCTACAATTGCAGCATGTAGTGGAGGAACATACTGGTGAGAGTTACATTTTGGAAGTAGCAAAGAATCTCTCTAAGATGAAGCTAATTTGTGGGCATGGTTCATACACAGTATATAGACCCTATGTTGAGAATGATGCTTGTGAGTTTTGTCAGCATATGAAATATTCTTCCTATGTGCCCATTGGTAAAAGGTTGGCTTGAATCATCATCCACTTCTTCATCAACATCTGAAATATAAAAGATGGGTGATAGGCCAAAGGAGGTGATTAGAATTTCTAGTTCTACTCCTTCAACTAATGTTGATAACACATATTTTTCAGCTTTTGAAAAGCATACCAAAGGTATTGGTATGAAGCTTTTAAATTGGATGGGTTATGAAGGAAGAGGCCTTAGAATCAATGGCCAAGGTATCACTAATCCTATCAAGGTGAAAGAATGACCATGATATGAAGGATTGGGTTATGGTAAAGGAGAAATTGGAGAGTGCTTTAAATTTGTTAAGGCAAAGAAATCATCAAGTGATGATATGTAACATCATGATGGTAGTGATGATGGAAAATTGCCTCTAAAGAGAGACAAATGTTCCAAGGGACATGGAAAGTCCAATCCTCATCATCAAAGTCACAACCCAAAGGACAAGTATAAGTGTCATGGGGATTTTATAAATGTTGCTGATTTTTATTATTTATGGGAAACTTTTCCTTACACATTTTGTGATGCAGCTAACCATTTTGTCACTGATTGTGAGCAACATAAGCCGATGGTGAAAAGAATGGATCAAATCCTTGGAAAAAGAATGAGGAATCTCTCCTTGTTATGAATATTTCCTTATTGATGGGTAAGCAAAAGAATTTTTGTATCCATTGTAGCATGAATGGGAATCATATTGAAAAGTGTTGGAAACTCCATCCGGAACTTCATCCCAAGAAGGACAAAGAGGTCATGTGATCTCTTGCAAGGAAAGCGACAGGTGGAAAAGTGAAAACTGATGTAGTTCCTAAAACAACCTTCTAAGTAGAGGAGGTGCAGAAAGAGAACCCATAAACCTGGGATAGGAAAATAATGGCTAGACTATTTTGTATAGTTTGCCTACTTTGTAAAATTGTAATTACTCATTGTATATTCCTGTTTGGGTACTTTGTAAACTGAAGTCATGTTCAATCACTTATCTGCAACAAGTGTGTTTTCTTTGACATGTTATGTTATTTTGGCTTGATGATAAGTCCATTTGTTTGGGGAATTTTGGGATGAGCATTTGTATTTCATCCAGTATGTCTACAGTTGTGTCAAGCACTCACTTATACAAGTGTTTCGATATGAATATTGTTTGTAAATTTAATCTTTGATAAATATTATGCATAAGATGACCATGGTAATGTGGAAAAAGCTAAGCATGCAATTGTACAAATGCTACCAATGCATCTACGAGTACGAACACATCTTGAGGGAAGCAAAGAAAAATACAAATCAGTGCATGGTAAGCATTGAGTTGCTTACGATTTCTAGGTGTAAAATCAAGTTTGGGTTCAACAAGGAAGGACTTCAAGGTTAAATTTGTTTGAGCCAAAGAAATATGGTTTTGGAGAGAATGTTTAGATTCCATCAATCAATTTTTTTGTTCCTACATGTTTAGTAGAACTGTGGCTTAATTCTTGATAGGAAGATAAGGACTTCACTCAGAGGCAAGATGGAGTACCTTGATTGGGGGCTTTAAGGAACCAATTCAAACAGAACAAAAAAGATTGAGACTGGGAAAGTTAATGAGTTTTTTCCTCACTTATTTGTTGAGTGAAAATAGACTTTTGGAGGTCCAAAAGTTCTCAGTGGGGAGGTATGATCCGAAGATTAAAACGAAAAAAAATAGGCTAAAAAATGAAAGTGCTCAGAATCTCCTGAAATTAGCGTCAAGTTGAAGTGTTCATTGTCCTGATTCCAAGGACGCTTGAATATCCTCAATCCAATGTCTTATGAAGAAGTTATGGAATTCTGAATTTTTTTACAAAAAAAAAGTCATCAGTAGGGTTGAATGGGTAGTCTGTACAATTGACGCCATCAACTGATTATGCAGGGTACAATGTTAGATGAGACAATCCCGTATTGAAATATGGCATCGTTGTATAAGGTACACGTGGTGTGTTTTTCTTGGTTCATGCATTTTTGAGGTGGCCCATTAAGAGGACACCACGTGGCCCTATGATAGGGCACCACGTGGCCCTTTATGAAGGGTCAAATTTTTTTATATAGGCCCAAAGGCCTCAGTGGGGTTCGGATCCTCAACTTGCAAAGCATCAGCTCCATGCTCTACCATTAGACCACACAATAGTTATTATTATACATAGTCATCGACTTATATTTAAGTTTGAATAATTGGTGCATTAGGGAAAGGGGTGGGGCGCTTGGCCCTAGCCCTCGGTAACATGCTAAGCACAAGACTTGTAGAAGAGCGAAAGCACAGGGGGCAGGGACTAGGCCCCAACTGCGGTCCCATCAACAATTGTTACGACCAACGACAGACAAGAAGGGGGCTCTTATGGTGGGGGCGGGTGGTTAGCCCCGACCCCCGACCACATAGCCGTGGCATGACCACACCTCGACAGAAAATGAGTGATATCAGCGGGGGTAGGAAGTTGGCACCAGCCCCTAGGCTTATGGTTACCATGTGGACTTGATCCAGTGCATAGGGTTATTGGAAAAATGAAATAGGCAACAAATTGCAGTTTTTGTGGTGGGAATCTCGTTGGTCCTAGGAAAATTTGTTGCTCAATGAACTAAGAAAAGGGTGAAATTGTTGCAGAGTTAGCTGGTTTTACCAATTTGCATGACATATAGTGAAGCTTGGATTGGAGAAGCATATCTTGCTCAATTTTTAACCTTTCTGAGCTCAATAAGAGCCTAGATGGGGGTTTTTGAGTGTCCTCGACTTAACGACGGCGTCAATTTTTTGATTTGAGAACTTTATGATGGAATTTTTGAAAAATCGAGTATTTTAGTGCTAGAGGAAGAGTCAAATTTGAAGTAGTATGGACACATTTTTGAGCATGGAGAAAGCTTGGTTAGTGGTTTTCCAGCCTTCTAGTTTCATTTGCAATAATTGTTACTTCTGTAGAGAAACTATTTCCACTCTTTTCTCAATGTGTTAAGGAGAGAAGCCTTTTTTTAACTCTTCATTGTGGAGGAGTTGCATGTTTATGCTTTTTATTTCAGGTGGAGGACAAGGACCTGTTATGTGAGTCCTTTTTATGTTGACATTTTCATGACTTGCTGTATGGAGTCATCTTTCTGGGTGCAAATTATTTGTAGGATAATGTTTCTTTGTAGGAGAAACAATCCACTCTACTATCAACAAGTTGTATGTACTCATTTGTTGCTTAAATCAATATATGTTATAACTGTTGGAGCACGCTCGAAGATGTAGCCTAGGAGATGTGAACTTCATTATCAAATGTTGGTTTCTTCTCTTCATGTTTATCATCTTGAGTTGCATGTGAATTTATTTCTCTTTTAAGTTCATGTGAAACCTTAAATCACCATCTTGAAGAGGTTGTGAAACTTATTTTAGTTTTAAAGACCCATTTTTTTCACTTGCAAGTGTTAGAGGATAATTGATTTTTGATAGGAGTGTTGGACACCTAATCCTAAATGGGTTAGTGGGGAAGCTGAATAGACTAAGTAGTCCAAGAGACCTTGGGATGTGAATCCCAACGATCACATAATGTACTATAAATGTATATCATTTGTCAATAAAAATTGTATTGCATGTTTTATCTTTCATATCTCTCTTGTTGTCCATGTGTGTTTAACATGGTATCAGAGCAGGCGTATTCCTGCCCTGCATAATTAATTTGAGCCACTAGTTGTGGCCTCTCTGTGCATGTAAGTTTTGCGTTCCTGAAGATAGAACTGTCATTATTGTGTGCATCCCTATTTCATGCTGCAAACTGTCTGACTGATTCGCACCTGCACGCCTGCCTATTCTGCCCATGCTCTGCATTTCTGTAGCCTGACACATCTGCCCTCTACGCTATAATCTGGGTAACGCTTGAGACTACGCACTGCCTGGTTTGAACGCCGTCGGGGATATGGAAACCATTTCCGTTTCCGTCCGCAATTCCCATGCTCTTCCTCCTTCCCCTCTTATGGAGATCATGGAAAAGAGGCAGTAAGGATTTGAATCAAATCACATTTTGAGTGCGGTGAAAGTGGAACTTAGTGTTGAGGAAGAAAAGGAATCAGCCATTCTCACGGCTGTGGTTGTTGTGAGTCTTACGCTCTATACATTATGGGCAAGAAGGAAGGGGTATCTGCAGCTTATAACAAAGCCGTGACATGGCTACGTGAGTACCAGGGGATGGATCCTCACTTTGATAACATTGCAAGGTGATACCATGATCTAGTGAAGAAGCTGGAAGGCATCCAACGGACTATCCGTCAAGTGGAAATGGATTTAAATAATGCTGGTGATCAACCAACATTGTAGATCTGCTTATAAATGTGCTATTGTTTACTTCATTTTGCAAGCCACTGATGTAGTTTTTGTTGTAACTTTATATGTAACTAATAAGTGAATTTCTCTCTACTCACATTAAAGGAGTTATGAAATCTTGGAAGTTTTCACTTCTGGGAATGTGGAAAACATAAATGTATGAGCTTCTACTGATTTGTAGATGCAACAGGTTAAAGGTGGTAGATGAAATTCTTTGCCTTCATCATAAGAGGCAGTTTCTTCTTTTAGAAGTTCTAGAATAGAGAAGAACACAAAGACAGGAGGCATGAAGATGAGGCGGCACCATGGATGGACTGGTTCAGAAGCCTCTTTGTACACCGCTGAAAACTGCCTTTACTTTATCAGTTTATTTGTCTGTTTCCAGCTGTGTTATGTTAGCGATAGAATGGGATTTTTAAGACTTTATGACTGCCATAAGAATATTATTTCTATTGAGTGTTTTGCACCTGCTCAGTCTCTGTCTAACTGCTGATTGAAATCTATGTCTTAAGTTTCTTCTCCTTCGCTTTTTTTGGAAGAGAGTCCTCTTTTGCAATATTAGATGCATCATTAATTCTTTTTCAAGGAATCCGTGGTCAATACCATTGCTCTGTGAATTTCCATACTGCAATTCTCCATTGACACTATGGCCCAATCCAGATGAGTCAATTTGATCAGAATCTAGGATTGTTGGGAGACAACAAAGACCTGAACCATAACTGCTTTTGAAGTGATATATATATATATATATAAGTATATATATATATATATATATATATAATATATATATATTATATACAGTGATATATATTGAATGTGCGTTGTTTTAAATATTGAATGTGCGCTATCCATGGTTATATATAGTGATATATGAAACGATTCAATAATATTGAATGCGCACTGTCCATGGTTATATACAGTGATATATGAAACGATTCAATAATATTGAATGCACTGTTGAATGTGCGCTGTTTTAAATATTGAATATGCGCTGTCCAGTGGTATTTGAAACTATCATATGATCCTGCCATTAGTTTTCTTCTCGACTTGTGCACATTTGCCAAGCACTTGGGTGTGTATAGACTATACATATCATTGTCAGCGTTAGTAGAGGAGGAAAAGCAATATCTACCCATGCCTTCCACAAGGATTCTGGAGAGACTACTTTACTTATAAATGGAGTTTGAAATAAATAATATGCAGTGCGGCACACAGGCAGGTTTTCGAGGACCCACAGAGTTTTTTGGATGCATGGATCTATAATATCCTTGGAGGAGCATGTCGATTGTATTGTTTGATGCAAGGAGTGTTGTTGACTTTTTGCATTAAACAGAGATTAGACTTAGAGATTTGATATGACAATATTGACACATTATTCTTTGTAAATGCCTATGTTAAAGCAACCATTGAGTTGGTACTGTTGACATTGTTGATCTATAGACATGTATTGATGAAGTGAAGTATGATTTCACATTCTAGTGTTCAGGGATAAGTCTTGCATTACCAAAGTATTATTGACTGAATATGATGATGGATAGAGTCTGATGATGATGTTGAATTGACGGACTAAGTGTTATGTCAGAGAGCTTGAAAAGCCTTGATACACTGCTATATTTTTACCACTGTTGGTTTGACCATTGCTATGGAAATGCTGCAATGGACAGAACATGGTTGAGATTGCTCTATTAAGACTGTCGACAAATTTAATTTGCAAAGAAAGTCAAAGAATGACTCTTTTTTCACTGTGAGTAGTTCGAATAATTTGAGAAGTAAAATAAAGCAGCAAGTCATTTGCTACATTGAAATTGGTACTGTGCTGTGTGCTACAGTGACTTTGTGATATTGGCATCCTGCTACTCATCTAATAGTTGAAATTATTTATAGACCAATTTATAGCTGAAGATAACATCAGTTCTTTGATTATATTGGTCTGAAATGGATAGAATAGATGATGTATTGAAACTACTAAATAATTTAATACTTTCCACTATTGATGAGATGGCTAAGATCAACAAAACCTCTCTTTCCAATATCAAAATTTGTCTCCAAAATGCACATGAGAATATTGAGTTTTTGCAGCTTGAGACAAAGCTACAACAAGAAGAATTAAAACAGAGGAGTCATCATTCTGAACCTGTTTTTGTTCAGAAGATTGAAACAGACTCCCATAAAGCAGCAAGGTTACATGCAAATGAAGAAACTCAGTCTGTACTTCCCAAGCCCATCATCAGACCTTGGGAACAATTGTCCACAACAAGCACAAAACTGGTCTTGGATATGACAAGGACTTGTCCTTTCATATTCCAGACTACTCCAAGCCCATTCAATTTCAGAGTGCGGGATTTATTCATGACAGTTCACCTTCAGCTCTTCCAGACTCTGCCCCTCTTCCACAACAACAACAACAACAACAACAGATCATGAAATGCCAACAATGTGACCGAGTTGGCCATCTGAAAGATCAGCGTTTTGATCTTCATACATGTAAGTATTGTCATAAAACTAGCCATTCTTCAAACAGATGCTTCGGAAACAAACGTCCTGCAAAAACAAAGATTCATCTAGGATGGATCGCTTCTGGGCAATGGGCATCAACAACCAAGAAGATATTCCAAACACATGTCAGAACTTGTTCCAGAGTATTGAAAAGTCCTGCAGCTGAGTTTTCTCCATCATCTCACCTTGTATCTGACAGGGGGGGCAATGATGGTCATCTACAAGCTTCAAAGCCACATCAAGCGAGCCTGAGCCACAACCTGTCACACCAGTTTCAGAGTTGTAGCCAGAGACAAAGATGCCCGTGAGCATGCCTTTAGTTGGTAATCTTGGACACTTCCTCTAGTAGAAGACTTCAGCTTCTTGCCAGTTTTGGAAGAATTCCAGGAACTAAATTGAGAACACTTCCTCTAGCAGAAGACTCGAGCTTCTTGCCAGTTTTGGAAGAGTTCCAGGAATTGCATTAAGCATTCCAAAGTTGTTGGTCATCCTTAAACCATCACAGGTTGAGACTTCCCTTTTCAGGTTGAAGTTTTACCTTTTATGTGGGGTGAGACCTCCCTTTTATGGTTGAAGGTTTCCCTCTTTAAAACAATAGAATCACTTCCTCTAGCAGAAAACTTCAGTTTCTTGCCAGTTTTGGAAGAGGTCCGGGAACTGCACTAAGCGTTCCAATGTTGGTGGTCATCCTTAAACCACCGCCCTTTATACCAACATTTCAGAGAGCACATTCAACCTAGTGCTGCCATGCATTTTTGCACATTTTGTATTACAGATCTCTTCTTGGACTCATACATAACCATTCAGATTAAGGGGGGGAATGTTGGACACCTAATCCTAAATGGGTTAGTGTGGAAGCTGAATAGACTAAGTAGTCCAAGAGACCTTGGGATGTGAATCCCAATGGAACATAATGTACTATAAATGTATATCATTTGTAAATAAAAATTATATTGCATGTTTTATCTTTCATATCTCTCTTGCTGTCCATGTGTGTTTAACAAGGAGGAGTGTTCCTCCATTTTCCGATCCAAAGCAGATTTTTCCCAAAATATCCAATGGGCAAGATCCTTTTTACAGCAACATTCACAGTCTATTCAAGGAAATGTACTAGTAGATATTTGAAAAAGAGGGGATATGGAAGTAAGATAATGGGACCGACTGTTACCAATGAAGAAGCTAGAGGTAGAAGAGGAAAGGAGTGGAAAGAGGTTTTGCCCATGGTGGGTGTTTAGGAGTTCATTGGGCAGAAGTTATTTAGAATGAACTCAGGGGAAACCTCTGCCCCTGTTAATCAATTCATTGCTTCTCCCCCAAATTTTCTTCATTCCTTGGATCTAAGAGTGAAGTAGGTGAGTTTCTATTTTTACCAAATACGGTTGCAGGTACAACGACCACGTCAATTCAAGATTAGGAAAAGCGGGAGAATAATGGAAAGGTATTGTTAAGGATGTCCATAAAAGACAATATTATTCCCCATATTCATGATTGCAAGGCCTCTAATGAGATGTGGAGTACACTTAAGGATTTGTATGAGTCTAAAAGTATAAATCAGATCCTCTCCTTGAAAAGTAAGCTCCTCTTTGTTAAAATGGAATAAAATGAAACTATTAATAATTTTATTTCAAGAATTAAAGATTTGAAGGATAAGCTGGGAGACATAGGAGAATTAGTATCTAACACTGATATTTGGAAAATAACCTTAAATAGAATGCTAGATGAATACTAAAATTTCATTACAGGTCTTGTAACAAGGGAGAAAGCTTCCGCTTTTGATGAATTGACAGGTATATTAAGGCAATAGGAAGAAAAGCGGAAAAATTTAAGGCCTCAAATTTAGATCTGGAATTGATGGTGAAGGGAAAATAACCTTCCAAAGGAAAGTCGTGGGAAGGAAGCAAAGGAGGAAAGCCACCAAAAATAAAATCATCATTTTTAAAACTATCTTATATGAAGCATCAACAAAGTATGATACCTTCAAAGGATGATATTAGAATGAAATGTTATTATCGCGGAAAGTTTGGGTATCATTCTAGAGATTGCTATAAAAGAAAGTATGATGAATCAAAACATAGAAGTAGAAGGCACATAAGTAATTTTTCTGATGGAGGAGAAGCCATGAATAATGAATTTATGAGCCTTAGATTATTTGTTTCAAATTTTGACATTTTATTGAGACTCATGATTCAAATGCATGGTTTGTTGACTCTAGAGCCTCTATTCACATGTCGTGTAATAAACATTGGTTTGAAAATTTCCATGAAACAAACAATGGTGCAAACATATACCTTGGAGATGATTTTCCACACCATATTAAAGGGTATGGTAATATTCCCGTAACAATATCAAGTCGCAGTGTTAAACATATTCATAATGTGATGTATGTACATGACATTAACAAAAAAATTAATATTTGTTTCTACCATAATATATCAGAATTTGAAGGTAAGGTTTGTAAAGTCACACTGTTTAGTGAAAGGCATGCAGGAGTTGTTGCTACATATGTGAGAGTTGGAGGATTATATACACTTGACGAGACAAGCAAAAATCATCAAGCATTGGTGTCTACAACCATGACAACATAAGCTCTTTTGCACCAAAGGTATATCTATCTTAAATGTTATGATTTGCTACTATTTCAAAAACGAAAAATGGCGAAGAGTATCCCATTATTAAAGAATGAATATTTTTCATTTGAAAGGTGTGCATTAGGGAAAATGCATAGGGAAGAATTTCTTACTAATACAGATACAAAGTAAAAGGGATGTTTTGGAACTTGTGCATACAAATGTGTGTGGGCCTATGCATATTAGATCATTAGAAGGAACATATTATTTTTGATCTTCATTGATGATTGCACAAAATATACATGGGTTTACTTTATGAGAAAGAAGAGTGATGTATTTAAATATTTTAAAGATTTTAAGAACTTGTTGGAGAAGCAAAAAAACAAATACATCAAAACCCTGTGATCTAATCAAGGGGGAGAATATAGATTGGGTGCATTTGTTAAGTACTACAAATCCCATGAAATCATACAATAGTACATGGTGCCACATACTCCACAATATAATGATGTAGATGAAAGGAAGAATAGGACCTTGGTGGAATGCACGAGGAGCATGATGAAAGGTAAAATTATTTCTAATGATTTTTGGGCTGAAACTATCAGTATTGTTGTTTATTTAAAAGATAGAAGTCCAACAAAAGGTTTAAACCATAAGACTCCATTGAAGCTCTTTATGGTTATAAGCTAGCAGTAATTTGAGAATATTTGGAAGCAAATATTTTATTCATGTTCTAAAAGAAGATAGGAGTAAAATTGATGCTAAAGCTATCAGGTGTATCTTTATTGGTTATTGTTATGATAATAAGACACATAAAATGTTTGATCCCTCTACACATAAAGCCTTTGCAAGTAGAGATGTTTTGTTTCATGAACATGTAGATGACTGCCACAAGGATGACAAATATGATGCTTGGCATATTCCTCATGACCTTGATGATGCCAAAGAATAAGTTGAAGGAAAATAGGAGAAGAAACAAGAGGATGAATCTAGTGATATGGACACTTCAAACAATGAAAGAACACCCAAAGGAGGAGATGAGCCATCAGAAAGTAGGATATGGAACAAGAGCAATGAACTCCCAAGAAGATAATCACACCAGATTCAATGAAATTTATGGTATAAATATTATGCCTTAATGATTAATTTGTTGAATGTCATAGAACCTTTGAACTTTAAAGAAACTAATTAACACGTGGAATGGAGAAATGCAATGAAGTAAGAATATGATTCAAGTACCCATAGGATGCAAATGGTTGTTCAATCCCAGATTTAAAGTTGATGGGAGCATGGATAAATACAAAGCTAGATTGGTTACTAAAGGTTATTCACAAAAAGAGGGAATTGATTATGATGAAACCTTTGCACCTGTAGCTAAGTTAAATACAATTAGGTTGATGACTGCTTTAGCTACAAAACATAAACAGAAGCTTCCTTAGATAGATGTTAAATATGCATTATTGAATTGGGAACTAAAAGAATAAGTATATATTACTCATTGGATCCATGAATGACTGCCAAAGAACCTTGACCATATCGGAACGAAACAAATCTCTAATGAAATCCAATACAACATCAGAAACACCCTGAACCAGTGGCCATGGCAGCCGGCATGGTACGATGAGGACCTCGGTCAAAGCGCACTGACCAAAGCCCATGGAGACTGCGTGGGAGGTCAAAGTAGCCCCTGGGAGCTCCAGATCGGGAAAAGAAGGTGATTTTCGATGCGTGACTAGTGCTAATCACGCATCGTTGGGCAAATTGGGCCAAAATGGGGGAGCCTTAAGCCCTTGGTCACGTTGGGAGCTAGAGAACCACAGGCGGAAAAATGAAAAGCGCTAAAGTACAAAGGTGGGACCCGCGCCCTGGAAACCGGTGGTTTTGATCGGGGCACCCTTGAATGGTGAGAGGTTTTGGAAGAGAGCGGATCAATCCCACTCAGCGATTGACCCATGGCAGCGAAGGTGAGAGAAAAACCGCCGTGATCGTGCGTTATCGGTCGAGCAAGTCAACTGCGCTCAACGTGCATATGACATCGGATCTTGAGGAGCCTAGATCAAACGGTTGAGATTGCGCCCAATAGAAAGAAGCAGAATCAACTGGGAATTAAGCCCTGCCCTAAAGGGATTTGGAATCCGTTGACCGCCACGGTGGAGAAAGAACATATCCACGACACAACCGAAGAAATGAATCGATGAGTAGGCTGACGTTGTTCCGATGAGGACACATGGCCACTCCCTGAGTGTTCATGCTGACACCGAACAAGAAACTCCAAGCGCAACTGCAGAAGGAGAATCAACGTAGGTAGAAGAGGAACCGAGCGGGCATGAGTTTGAATGGCTAAAAGACATGAACAGAGACATTCGAATAACAAGAGTTGATTGGGAACCTAAACTGGGAGGAGTCCGAGTGACCAAGAGAAACAGTGAACAATGCACCCTGAGAGGAGGACTGAACACAAAGAATAGTAAAGCCAAGCAGAGGAGACAAAGGGCTGAACTAACCATAGGCAGCGTCGAGCACCAGAGAGCTTGAAGATTCAAGCCTTCCCATAGGGTAATCTATCTGGATTGAGCATCACAGTTGGCTCTTTCCACCGTAGACCAAGGGTCACGGAGTTGGTAGGAAGAGAACGAGTTTGTGTACTCCAAGTGGATTGGGGAATCCAAGAACCACACTGCTAAGCAAAATCTGCTGTCAAGAGAACTCATATTGAGTCCCTGTATTGTAATTTCTCTGCTGTAAGACACAATAAAACAAGGCCACCACTGAAGCTGGACCGGAGATGTAGCCCTGGAGAATAGGGTGAACTCCTTATTAAAAACTGTTTGTGTCTTTGTGTTGCTTACTGTATCTCTCTGTTGTCTTTCCACTTATTTTTTGTGTATTGGCAATCTGATTGATCCGTTGTTTCAATAACACAGAATACACACACCAGCACATGGGTCTGTAATACCTTTTGTTTAACAAATCTTCAATTGAGGTCACTCATAGGGTGATTATCAGATCATAGAAGGGTTTGTTAAAAAGGGACGATAACACCTTATTTGTAAATTAAATAAAGATTTATGTGGGTTGAAACAGGCACCAAGATCATCGTATGAAAGGATTGATTCTTTCTTTCTTTAGAAGGTTTTTATGAAAATTCAAAGTGACCTTAGTCTCTATATCAAGAAAGATCATAAGGGGCATGTTGTTTTGATTTCCTTGTATATTGATGATCTTATAATAATAGACAATGCTTGTAAATTTATTAATGAAGTTAAAGGGGAGATGCCACCTATGTTTGAAATGAAAGACCTTAGTGAATTGAATTATTGTTTAGGTCTTGAGGTAGGGAGAGAAGTTGGAAAAACTATAGTTGCACAAAGTAAATATATCAATGAGCTACTCAAAAGGTTCGAAATGGACTAGTGTAAATCAGTGTTAGTACCTTTAGAATAGAAAGCCTAATTCTATATTGATGATGGCACTGGAGAGGTGGATGGAGAATTGTTTCATTAGTTAGTGGGAAGTTTGAGCTGTCCCACTACAGCTAGGCGAGCTATTGCATATTTAGTTAGCAGGTTAAGCCATTTTATAGCCAAGCATGTTGAAATCCTTTACAAAAGAGAAAAGGGGGTCCTCTTGTACCTTAAGGGGACTATTGATTATTCTATTAAATATATTGATGCTTTTGATTTTGAGTTCGTAGGTTACTCTAATTCAGATTGGGCTAGGAATCCTCATGACTAAAGATCAACTTCAAGATATGCATCCAACATTGGATCAGGGATCATGGTATAGAGTAGTAAGAAACAACCAATTGTTTCTTTATCATCAACTTGAGTTGAATATAAAGCTTTGTGTAGTGCTACATGTGAAGCAATTTGGTTGTGGTGAATTCTCAAAGATGTTGGAGAAGAACATAAAATTCCTACAATCATTAAGTGTGACAATCAAAACTCTATCAAATTGGCCAATAACCTTGTGTACCATTCAAGATCAAAACACATTGACATTCAATATCATTTTGTTAGGGAAACAATGTAGTCTAAAGAAATTACTTTAATTTATTGTAATACCAATGATAATGTCGATGTGGCTAACATCTTCACAAGGCCTCTTGGAAAGACAAAGTATGAGTCATTTAGAATTATGTTAGATGTATTAAAAACACATTTCTCCATTAAGGGGGAGACTTAGAATAATGGATAAATGTAGTTTTCTCTAGATTATATCATTATTAGCTAATTGTTGTGTTATGTTAAGATTGTGAGTATTATTTAGTTTTTAAATCCTATTTATGATGAGATTGTTCAAACTCCTCAATTGATCTATAATCCTATATCTATATGTGTTTTATGGCTGATTGAATCAAGTCTTGAGTGGATAAAATCTATAGGTTGAGCTAACCTCACCTGAGAGTTGCACATTTCTTCTTTCATATTCTGCTTTCCAATAATTTTTGTGTTAATTTAATTTCACCACAATTTCTGTTTTGTAGGTGGATTTAGAATTCAAAAAATTTCTACAATAGAAACATGAATTAAGTCATAAGTTCAAGGATATGTTGAAAAGGCCTTAAACCTGCAAGTGAAAATCATGCCCCTGTTATATTTTCTACCCGTAGTCAAGTGTGCAGCTTTAATTTTTAAGGACATGCTTGCCAAATCTTACCCATTTTTGCATCTAATAACTAGGATTGAGCAATTAAAAAACACTAAACATTTTCATATACATAGAGTGAATGTCTACGAAATTCACCTATCTAGCATGAATTAGGTGATAAGTTTGAGGATATGTTGAATGGGCTTCACACCTGCAATTGAAACAAATGCCCATGTTATATTCTCTACATGTAGTTAGTGGTGGCTTGATTTTTATGCCAAAATAGATTGAATTTTTGGGTAATCCATGGATCATAGGGATTTCTTTATTTAATGTTGTTTATTTATATCAACATAAATTGTCAGAAAATGGAAGAAACAAAACTAGAGAGGAATGTCCCTGGGTGAAATCTACAACTCACTAGTCGTGATAAGTTCCAATTTATCCTCACTCACAAATGACATCAATGGTATTCTGTTTGGCATTTGATGACCTAGGCATGATCATTTACCAGGGCAACAGTCAAACCTCCTAAGCCAACATTCATGTCTATGATATTTTTGGTATCTTCCTTGGCCTAGTTATCCTATAAGCCTCTTATAGTTTTCCAACTTATCATTCCATAGTTTAGAATCTTTATTGAAAATTTTAATTGTAATTCTCAAAATACCGCAACATCGTATTCACTGAGAAACAACTATTACATATTTTGGCCACTTTTATAAGGCTCCCCCTGCAATTTCATTGATATGATTGACCTCTAGAGATGGTGTTACCCAATATTCTATCTTTCTATACCTTTCATTTAAAATTTGAGACACAAAAATCAAAAAGTAAACTAATGCATAAAAATAACGAAAATCAAATACTATATCATAGTCCAACATTTCATTCCTAAAATTTCATATTTCATGATTCAAGTCTTAATGATCCCAGTCTTGAAACTCTTTTAGCGCATGAAAAACATATTGCCAAGTTTTAGGGTACACAATTAAGTTAGCATGGAGAATAAAATTGGTGTAAGTACATACCTAGGTGCATCCAGGTTGTCATTTTTGCAAGTATGTGGATCCTTTCTTAATCAATAGAATGAATGCTTTTTCCTTTATGGAATTAAAAAAAAGAAGTATGAGGAATCTTGCTAGGTATTTATTATTTTCACGCAATTAATGTGATTCTTGGGATTCTACCATTCAAGGAGATCACTCTTTCCAACAATCCTTTTCCAATAAACATGTTGCTTTTGTTTCAAGTTTTTCGAAATTCTTTCAGAGCTGTTGGAATAATGATCCATTTGAAATTATTAAACTTGTTTTTGGTAAGAGATTTATGGAAAGATTGATGAAAGCTTTGTGGAGATATTTATGGAGTGACTTTTGAGAAATTATAGGAGACCCCAAACCTCTCCTCATGTATAAATATATGCCATTGATAATGATAAATTGTGTGAGCTTGTGTGTATTATAGTTCAATAATTTTACTTTACCATTTGTTTTTTTGGCCAGTGTTATTTTTTCATTTGGTATCAAAGCTCGGTGTGTGTTGCTGTGTGAAGAAAAAATCTACATAGAGGCAACTATGGAATTGTAGAAACAATGAAGCATTCCTCCAAAAAATTAATTGTTGATCTGCAATTTTATCCTCCAAAAAATTAATTATTGATCTACAATTTTATTTATGCCAAACACTACAATTTATTTATTTTTCAATGTTACAATTAAACAAAAAAAATAATCCAAAGTATTTAATGAAGATCAATCCCAGCCATATCAAAGACATCGTGGAGACTTGTGGATGGGGTGATACTGTGTGCAAATCCATGTTGGTTGAAGTTGCGTGTGTCCTTCAATGTCTTTAAAAAATCAAGAGACTTGAGCACAGAGACCAGTCCTCTAAACAGAAAAAAATTGCAGTCAACTAACATGCAACTAGTCCTCCCAACAAAAATATTGTAGTTAACTAACATGAAACCAATTTGGTGTTATAGACATATTTGGGCACTGCAAGCCCAATCATATATGTCCATAAACCAAGGGCTTCTAAGCCCCTAAAAGTGTTGTTTCATACCCTAAAGGAACAAGGTCAGCTGATTACATCATTTCCCAGAAGTTCTCCCTAAAAGACTGCTCAGAACTGGTCAAAATTGGACCATACAGATTGCTCCATGCTAAAGGTGCGATGCATCTCACCTGTTACACATAGAGGGTGAGATGCATATTGAAAATCCCTTTTGTAGGGTGCGATGATCAAAAGCAAACAAATGGTAGAGACAGTTTGCTAGGTGGAAACCCAGAGAATCTTCTAAAATTGCTTATTTGACACTTGCCTCTTTGAATTCGCCCAGGGATGAGTAAGAGATCATGAAATCTCCAAGTGGAACCAAGAATTATCAGAGAAATGCCACTAATAAAAACCCCAAAAGCTGACTCACCCACCTGCAAATATCTATATATGGATCCCTCATCCTAGAGATCCAGAGGCTGGAATTTTGTATTTTGTTAGGAAGTGTTGTTGGTTTCTCTGTGAAACATCATAGTGTTGGGTGATCTATCTTTTCATGAGGTGAAGAGGGATTTCATGCTGGGAGGATGGCACTCGGTCAGACCAATGGGTTGTAATCCTCTCTTCTACTACTTCTATCAATGAATCTATTTGAGTTTTCCTCCATATTCTTGTATATTTCTGAATCTTGTATTGACATATGCATTTGTATGGTTAATATATATCTGATCCTATATTGTTTATGGTTATAGATCTCTATGCTTTGATGGTATTATGCTACTTTGACTCTACAGGTGTTTCTTTGAAGCAAGACAAGTGAGGAAGGAGTGGAAAAGCTCTATGAAAGGAGGGAGGAAAAAAGCAAGGAGCCAAGTGAAAGACTGAGGTTGGTACTCTCAGCTTCTCTCTCATCTATCTCTCATAAAAGAAAACACAAGTAACTTTAGTTTGTTTGTTTCTAAGATAGCTACCCGTCTTAGTGGGACTAGTAGCTCTGAATGGACACTAGTTTTCCCGATAACAAAATGGCGACTCCACTGGGGAGCAAATAGTTTGATTGTTAGTCACTATTGTTTGGTTTATAAACTACAAACGGAGCCTGAAGTTAAGCCAACTAACCTTCGAACTGCTTTTTCTATGCAACTGCAAAGTATATCAACGCTGCTTCAGTCAATCTCTAGGTTAGTTTATGAACTGAACATCTAACTTGCAAACATCCTAAGTGCCCTGGTGATAGCTCAAATAGCCTCATTAGATCAGCCCCTATGCTTTGTGTTTACTGCCTATCATTAGCTCAGCCTAAATCCTTGAACTAAGCTGCAAACTGTGAGCAAAAACCAAGCTTAGTCTCATCCCTAGAGCATCACACTATCTCTCAGTGGTAGTCTAGATGCATCGCACCTCCCGTGTGTTGCAGGTGAGATGCATCCCTATTTCCCTGTGTTATAGGTGCGATGATCAGGTGAGACTGTTTCTGCTTCCAGATTTTGGTTTTCTCTTCATTGTCTTCAAGTTTATTCAGTAGTTTTGTTGTCTATGATCAGTATATCACTATTGAAACTATCTTAATTTGCATTATTCGGCCTCCATTGATAAAGAATTGTGAATGTTTTTATGTATTTTTCATCATTTATAGTTCTCCTTTGCAAACAATAGCTTAATCGAACTGTTGTATTTTGATTTGAAAGTGTCGCAAGTGTCGTTTTCAGTCAAAGAAAAGAGTGTCATAAATTCTTCCTCTTTTAGATAGTCGATTACACTTTTGCTATTGTATTTGATTTGGATCATCAATTCCTTGAAGCGTTGAAAATAGTTTTCAAGTCGAAATTGAAAGTGTCGTCTAAATCTTCCTTTTGTTTTTGAAAAGAAATTGCTAAAGTGTCACTTTGAGGAAAGATAGTTCAGATCTGTACTTAGTTTTCTTTCTGTCATTCTCACATTAAGGAAACTGAAAAACAAATACATGCATGTGCATTTGCACTTAGACTGCATGCGGAAATTGATTTAGGACAGTGCATCTTAGTGTGTGCTCTCTGCTCTATGTTGAAAGAATTTTACTTATCTTTCCTTAGTAGCTAGGATTTCATTGCAAAAAGAAAGTAAATGACTATTATCATCTTAGATTGCATATTAGGAATTGTATATCTTACATCACGCGGTGAACCTTAAAGGCAAACTTGTTAAGAAAGATCAACTATAAAATTGAACCTCAATGAACATAAAAACTCTTGGAACCTAATGCACAACATTTAGAAGTCTAGGCTAGAGATGTATTCCAGTATCGTAAAGCCTAGTAACTATCGTTTTCATCGTAGGTTGGGTGATTCCTCCTCTTTGATACGACAAGTGCTAGTATGGACTTGTGCTCCCATGTACTGTCGAGTATATATTGGGAGACCACAATAGGCTATATCCTTTATCCTTAGGAAGCCATGTCTGCCTCCCTATCGATCGCAATGCACTGAACACAAACATTTGGGAAGATTGACTTCCATACGTAAAAGTATTCTGCAGTTTTGCGATTGGTTTGGTAATCCCTCTGTCTAGATTTCTAGAGTAGTCACTTTCGTTCCTTTTCAGACTCCTTAAAAGAAAAGGTCCATCTGAGCACTTGTCACTTCAGGCTCATTAAAAATCGAAGGCGACTAGAGTCATCTTTAGCATTTTCTCAACTCTTTAGAATTGAAAAAGAAAGTTGTGTCAAAGCGTCATAAAATTTATTTTAATCGAAATAACATCAATGTTCCCTTGTTGGTCTTAGGTTGAGAAAATGGAGTCCACCAATCAAGGATTTCCCCTTGGGGGGAATCCTAGTCCCTTCTCCTCTTGGGGGGATGTCGGTGCACCTCATATGGCTACGTTGTCCCTTTTGGGACTTATAATTGGCCTGCCAGTATGGATTTTCTCGACCTCTATCGTTCAAAACATCGTGATTCTTGAGCAATCAAATCAACAACCAGATGATACTAGAGTTACCGCCCAACCTTCTACTTCATTTGTTTCTTCCTCTCCTTCTTCCTCTTCGCTTGGTGAAGTTAGTAAAACTAAGAACCAAGTAACTGGGAAGAAGAAGAAAGGGAAGGAGAAGAAGAAGAAGCCAACGGCTAATGGGGGCAACCATGCATTGTCTACAAAAATCCACACATTGCACCATCCAAACCTAAATTTCCATGTGTCATTTGCAAAGGAGACCACTATCATCGAGATTGTCCTTGCATCCTGCGGATCTTAAGGGACTGGTCTCCTCACTTGCACAATCTGATGTCCTCAACCTCTAACGATCATGTTGAGAGTACACCGTCGACTAGTGCAAACGAAGTCAATGGATAGAAAGGAAGATCTAAATTTCCTTGTAGATTGTGTGAAGGCGATCATGCCCTCCATCGTTATCCATTCCTAAACAAAGCTAAAAGAGTCTTAGATAACCATCCTGCTTCACCGCTACGGCTTCCTCCTGGATACAAGAAACTCTTGCCGAGTCCATTGCTAGTTGAAAATCCAACTGACACACCTTTGTTGTCGGTCGAAGCACCTATCATTGAATATAAACCCTCTGAGTCCACACCGGACCAAAGTCAACAGGTCGAGATGGCAGTCGACCCAATCTTGCCTTCAGAAGGTCCACCTTCTGATGATATAGTCACCGAAGAGAATGAGAACGACACCATTCAAATTCTTTTTGTTAACACAGAATCTGATGAACCTAGGGGAAATCTACCCGTTCCTTTACCACAAGAAGGAAGTTCATTAGAGATTCATTCAGCCATCTATTCGGTCCCTCCTCCAAGCAATCTAGTCGTTTCCTTTGATTGGAATCCACTAGGGAGACCTCGCCTACCATCAAATGTACCATTCTGAAGCATAGTACAAGCTTACAGAATGATCATGGCTGGTACAATCATAGATAAAGGGGCCTTCGTGAGTATCCTTTCCTCAACTTCTTGGAAAGCGCTTGGTTCACCATCGCTTCTACCTAAGATTTGAAATCTATCAGGCTGCAACAAAGGAACCAGTCGACCATTAAGGATCCTTCCAAATTTGCCTATAACTTTGAGAAGTAAAACCGTTTATCTAAACGTGATGATAGTCCAATGGCCATTAGATTACAATCTACTCCTTGGACATGACTACATTTATAGCATGGGAGCTATTGCTTCCTCACTCTTTAGGGTGATTTGTTTCTTGTATGAAGGCAGAGTGGTCCAACTCGTTGACCAGCTTTCATTTCCTGGTTCAAACACGGCTAATAGTCAAATACAATCCCTAACTGATATTTTTGCTAAAGGAATGTCTCATCAACCCCTAGTCCATCCACCTAATGAACGCGAGTCATTCGGTGAATGTGACTAAACCCAGGGGGCATGCACCCTAGTCTGCTTCGGTAGAAAAACCTCGGATATAAGGTAGGTTTCCTCCTAGGATATATGACCAATCTGACTCACCCGTCTGTTTAGGAAAATGGGATCAGTCTGGAAATATCATTTCCTCATCGAAGGTTATGTGACTCGAATTGACACCATTCACCTTTGTCTATTTCAATGGACAGAGCCAAGGAAGTGTTTCATCGACAAATGCGGACAAAACAACCTTGCTTTAATGCAAGAACTTCCATATGGTAACCTGGAAACTCTACTCCTCTTTATACCTGGGGGCATGCAAACCTTTTGCATGCAAGTGAAAAACGACCTTTTATTTTCGTAGTTTGTAGGATTGTTTTCTTAGTTTGTAGGTTCTCAACCCTTTAACCTCGTAGGTGGGTCGTTCCTAGCCTACATAAAAAAGGCTCCAGAGAAAAGTTGCGCATGGGGCAAGTTCCCTAAAAAATGAACCTACTGATGAGAGATATCCTTATTATATGACTGGCACAAGCAATGTTTCCGCAAAGTTCAAGCTCGTTAAAAAATAAACCTAGTTATGAGCATATGTTCCCCCAAAGTTTAAGCCCATTAAAAAATGAACCCACTTCCGGTAAATAACTTTTGTGATCGCATTACTATCAGCTTTTGAGACTTGGTCGTATTCTTACCATCACATCCACTTTTTAGCCGATCATCCACCTCCACCTGATTGTTTACCCTTTAGAGGAACAACTGTGAAGAGTGATTCTGTTAGCCACCTTCTTTACACTACCATGATTGAAAAGTTCCAAACCTTACCTGGAACTAGCTACTACCCAAAAATATCACTCGTTCCTCAAAGACGAGTCTCTTTTAAGCTCTTTTTAGACTCATAAAATATAAAACTATTGCCGAGCAATTGGACTCTCTAGCTCGTTAAAGTCATTGGAAGTCCCATCCCTCCTCTAGATTTTAATCTTTTTGGACCTAAGGGATCATTACACAAAAAGATTGAGCGCTTGTCTTTTTCGGCTCATTAAAGTGATCAGAAAAGTCATCCCTTTCATATCATTTTATGCCTTTTCATACTTAAGGGATTATACTACGAAAAATGATTACTGGAGTTTCCTGTTCATCTCTTTTCAGACTCTCTAAAATTGAAAAGGACCAAGCTATCTTTTTCATTAAACTCATTAAAACAATAGTGACAAATTTGTCCATTACAGACAAGAGCAGTTTCACTGTCGCTAAGCTCATTAAAACATAGCGACAGGTTTGCCCGAAGGGAAAATTATAGAACAAGCATATGTTATCCTCCTCAAGCTTGACAAAAATAAAGAGGTACTGGTCAGAAATGACTGGGGAAAAATTGGGAAGAAAACTTGAAGAACTTTATTGGTAGCAGGTCACTCTTGAACATGACACTTTCACTCCATCACCATGATTGAGTCAGATTGGGTTATTCCGTTCGCCGGTCATATCACCATTGGTCCTCCGTACCATCCATTTCTGGGGTTAACGCTACCAATCCATTTTAGTGTTTCCGATATGTTTAAGAGAAGTCGCTAAGATAATTCACCAACCCAGCTTACGCCTCATTTGCTGCAATACCTTCATGCTCCATTCTTTCAAGACCACCACCTTGAACCTTGTATCATCAGATCGTTTTCACCTCCACAAAATCATTTGCTTTGTTTCATGTCGTAGATGTGGGATTCATTAAGGCCCTCCTACGACGGGTCACTTATTGTCGACATCAACTCATTATCCAAGAAGTTGACCTAGGAACAACCCTTTTAGTACATTGAATCTTGTATGCTTCAATGGAAAGTTTCTCACTTCCGGTGACAGGTATACATCAATGGCCTTCGACCGAAAGATTTTACGTGGTGTTCGACATCAACTCATGTATTCACACCATGTGAATTGTATTGTAGTACCTTGAGGGTCATCATCGTTACCGGTGATTCCTTTCGTGCCTGTTAACAACTTACATCATTGGCTGGTAATCAGGCGATGTCTTTCCATGTTTGACATCAGAACATCTTTTCACATGGATCAACTTGTACTTCGGGCGAAGATTGAATGAGTTTGAAGACCCCGGATCTAGTTTCATCCATCTAGGTTGCAATATATTCATGAAAATAAAGACATCAAATGTACATCATAGTTGCACAGATAATCGTCCAAGCTAAGGGATGATGGCTCTACCAGAATCATCAATCTGCCACACAGACGGTTGTCTATCCTATGTACATGAAAATGAATTTATAAAGTTGAGCATGGGAATTCCCACCTTAGCTAGATCATGAAAATGTTATGAAGATAATGTATTGTATTGTATCTTATTACAAGTCACCTTCTAGTTTGAAAAAACCTCGGATCCTCATGATAAAGCATTTCACCCGACATCAGAAGATTTACGACCTCATGCTTTAGCGGGCAACTGTTATAGACATATTTGGGCACTGCAACCCCAATCACATATTTCCATAAACCAATGGCTTCTAAGCCCATAAAAGTGTTGTTTCATACCCTAAAGGAACAAGGTCAGCTGATTACATCATTTCCCAGAAGTTCTCCCTGAAAAACTGCTCATAACTAGTCAAAATTGGACCATACAGACTGCTCCATGCTAAGGGTGTGATGCATCTCACCTGTTACACATAGAGGGTGCAATGCATGCTGCAAAGCCCTTTTGTAGGGTGTAATGAGTGAGAGTAGAGAAATGGCAGAGGCAGTTTGCTAGGTGGAAACCCAGAGAATATTCTAGAAACTGCTTATTTGACACTTGCATCTCTCAATTCGCCTAGGGATGAGTAAGAGATCATGAAATCTCCAAGTGGAACCAAGAACTATCAGAGAAATGACGCTAATAAAAATCCCAGAAGCTGACTCACCCACCTACAAATATCTATATATGGATCCCTCATCTTAGAGATCTAGAGGCCGAAATTTTGTATTTTGTAAGGAAGTGATGTTGGTTTCTTTGTGAAACATCATATTGTTGGGTGATCTAGCTTTCATGAGGTGAAGAGGGCTTTCATGCTGGGAGGATGGCATTGGGTCAAACTAATGGGTTGTAATCCTCTCTTCTACTACTTGTATCAATAAAGCTATTTGAGTTTTCCTCCATATTCTTGTATATTTCTAAATATTGTATTGACATATGCATTTGTATGGTTAATATATATCTGATCCTATATTGTTTATGGTTATAGATCTCTATGCGTTGATGGTATTATGATGCTTTGACTCTACAAGTGTTTCTTTGAAGCGAGACAAGTGAGGAAGGAGTGGCAAAGCTCCATCAAAGGAGGGAGGAAACAAGCAAGGAGCCAAGTGAAAGACTGAGGTTGGTATTCTCTGCTTCTCTCTCATCTATCTCTCATAAAGGAAAACACAAGTAACTTTAGTTTGTTTGTTTCTAAGATAGCTATTCATCTTAGTGGGACTAGTAGCTCTAAATGGACACTAGTTTTCCCGATAACACGTGGAGTGTGCAAAATATGACATATATTTCATATTTGAAGAGTTGAAGCCAAAATATATTAAAGGAGTCATCTAATGAGGTGGAGGAATTGCTCGGATGGTCAAAAGTGGTCGGAATTTGGGCAAAACAAATTCAAAAAATCTTGTAGAGGCAGTGTTTGAATCTTTTTTTTGATGGTGGAAATGGATTTAGCACCATCAAAAATGTGTAGGACACCTATAATTTTAAAGTTTAACAACTATAATTTAGATTGACAAAAATCCTTGCCAGATTTTCTCTAAATATATCGAGAATTTCCATAACTTTCTGAGCAACTCCTCCACCTCATTAAACTATGCGTATATTAAATATTTTTTCATTCAAGAAACTTGCATTGAAGAGCATGCATGAAATTTGAAATTAAATAATAATAATAATAAAATTTGTGTTTTTCGTTGAACATGAATAGTCGAGTGCAGGTGAAAGTGAAATTCTTATGGTGTATGTGAATAATTATGCTTTTTTCATTTTAAAAAGTGAAAGTGGAGTAAGAATTTTTTACTTTTTATTTTTTTTAATATAGTTTTACAAGATTTAAAGAGGGGAGAGAATTAATGGAGTGTTCTTAAGGGAAATTTTTTTTGGGAAGAATATTTTTAACTGAATTTTTTATGTTGGCTCAAATATAAATGTGGGATTTTTTTTTTTTTGATCGCAAAGATATTTTATATAATTTTTTATAAGTGGTGTAAAATAGTTCATATTATATTTTCTCTCTCATTAAGAGATATTTTACTAATTGAGAAACAATATTAAGAGAGGAAGTCTTGAAGGAGATTTGTTTACTTTTTTAGCTTCCATTGTACTTAAACATTAATAAAATGGATATTTTGTGGTGGTGGTTGAGCCCCATTTTTTGGGGGAAAATTGGTTCTTCTCCCCGGTCAAAGTGGGACACATTGTGTTCTTTTGTCCATTTTACCTCTCTGTCTCTCTTACTCTCCTCATGGCAACAAACACTATTGTGTTTCCTAAACTTGTTTGCACAAACTAATTTTATTGGAGCAAACACATGCAACCTATATTCATCACTAAAGATTTATGGGAACTTGTAACTTATGGATATACTATACCTTCTCCTACAAAGCGTTAAGTGATGATGAAAATAAATATCTTAAGGAACTTATTAAGAAGGATAATGAAGGACTTCCACTTATAAGAAGTGCGGTTGAAGAATCTATGTTTCAGTGGTGTAGCATCATCCAAAAAATCATGGAATATTTAAAAATACACATATGAAGGTGTTGTTGTAGTTAAATTTCAAACATTAAGGAGGAATCTTGAAAATTTCCAAATTAAAAGTAATGAATCCATTCATGATTACATCACAAAAATGCAAGATTTTGTTAATCAAATGAGGTCATTAGGTGAAGATGTTCCAAAAAGAAGGCTAATTGAGAAGATTTTAAGAAGTGTACTACCCAAGTTTTAAATGGCCACCTCCATTATTATGGTTTCCAAAGATTTAAATACAATGAAAATTGATGAATTAAGTGGATTCTTGTTAACTATTGAAGAAAATCAACCATATGAGCAAGTGGAACATGCTTTTTCTGCAAAGCATAGAGGAAGAGGAAGGAGTAGGAGTCAAAATCAAAATCAAAATCAAAATAGAAATCAACAGATTTCACATGGAAATGCATCTCCTTCGAGATTTAGATGAAGGAATCCCATTCAATTCAAAGGAAGAGGCATAGATGGATCTCGCGGAAGAGGAAAAGGAAGAGATGGAGGTAGAAATAGAGGAAGAGGTGGAGGACCACAGTGTTATTGTTATGCAAAAATGTAAGATATGGAGCATAAGGGTGCTAATACAGTTGTTGAAGAAACTAGGAATGAGAAGTTATTCATCTCAAGTTTAATGGCACATAGCGAAGATAGTGTAGCACGTTATATTGATTCAGGATGTTCAACTCATATGACATCTCAAGAGGATTTGTTTACCAAAATTAATTACAATTATTCTGGTAAAGTCATATTTGGCGACGATAGTGTTTCTAGAGTGAAAGGGAAAGGCACAATTGCAATACCAACATTGGAAGGAAAAAAGAAGTTAATTGAGGATACTTTGTTGACACCAACAATGAAGAAGAACATACTTTTTGTAAGACATATGATGGGGCAACACTACAAATTAGTGTTTGATAATAAATAATGCTTAATCATGGATAAGTTGAATCAAAATACAGTGGTATCAAGAGGTGAAATGAATAAATACAAAATTTTCAAGCTCTCCTTTGATTCTAGTAATTCACAAAATTTGAAAGCAACAATAGAAGCAAATAGTAAGCTTTGGCACTTAAGGATGGGACATCTGAATTTTCAGAGTTTGGTGTTTCTAAGAAAGTAAAACATGGTGAATGGTCTTCCTTGTATTAATTTGGATGATGAAGTATTTGTAGGGTGTATTTTTGGGAAACAACAACAGGAAAGTTTCTCAAATAGAAAATGGAAGGTTAGGGATAGTCTAGCATTGGTGCATTCAGATTTCTATGGTCCAATGGAGATTGTATCTTTTGGAAAGGCATGTTATTTTCTCACTTCCATTGATGATTATTCTAGGAAGACATGGGTGTATTTTTTGCAAGAGAAGTTTGAAGTATCCTCTCACTTTATTGAGTTTAAGGCTTTCGTTAAAAATCAAAGTGGTTTGAAAATTCTCACCCTAAGAACAAATAATGGGGGAGAATACAAGTCAAATGAGTTTTTAGTTATTGCAGGAAGAATGGAATAAAATTATAGTTTACCAATTCATACTCTCCATATCAAAGTGGATTTGTAGAAAGGAAAGAAATGATCATCGTTGAAATGGATAAGAGCATGCTAAAAACTAAGTCTCTTGGAAATGAGTTCTGGGCCAAAGCATTACACACAAAAATATATACTCTTAATCAATGTCCTATAAAGGTAGTCTTGAATTTGACTCTAGAAGAAGCATGGTCAAGATACAAACCAAGTGTTTCATATATGAAAGTTTTTGGTTGTATTGCATATATATATATATGTTCCTAAGGAAAAGAGGAAGAAATTGGATGATAAGAGTGTAAAGTGTATCTTTATTGGATACAATACTAAAACATGAAGTTACAAGTTGTTTGATCCTCAAGGAAAGATGGTGATAATAAGCATAGATGTTGTGTTTGATGAGAAGGGAATCTATTAGCCAAAACAGGTACAATTTGAATTGAGGAAAGATGTAGTGAATATTGGTGATGAATCAAATTCCAAGTCAATAAATATAGATGAAGTTAAGAAGCCTAAGTGGCTTGAAAGGGGTCATTCAGAAAGCAATATGTTGGATATAAATTTTGAAAAGAGGGTTACTATATCTCAAAGTTCTCTAGTAAATTATGCATTTTTAGTATAGTTAATGAAAATTGATGAACCAAAAAATTATGTAGAAACATCAAGGAAGAAAGAATGGAATGAACTTATGGAAGAAGCATTGAATGCCTTGGTGAAAAATGATACATGGGACTTGGTCAAATTACGAAAGGGAAATGATGTAATTGACATTAAATGGGTTTATGAAAACAAGCATAAATCAGATGGCACAATTGATAAGTACAAGGCTCGTTTAGTTGCGAATGGATATGCACAAAAAGAAGGCATTAACTACACTAAGACATTTTCCCTAGTGGAAACGTTGGATACAATCATGATGGTTCTTGCATTAGTTGCACAATACAAATGGCCAATTTTTCATATGGATGTTAAATCAATTTTTTTGAATGGTTATGTGGATGAAATTTTTTATGTGGAGCGACCTGAGGGTTTTAAGCAAACACCAAGGGCATGGTATTCAAGAATTGATAAGCATTTTTAGGATCATGTATTAGTTAAAAGTTTATCTAAGCCCAATCTCTATATATTTCAGTCAGGTCATGACTGTTGGCCCTCGATTTTGGTCTATTTTTGCTTAAGGAAACTTACTTAATCCATATATTTTCCATCTATTTTCTACTATATCTATCCCATTTTGATGTATTTCATGTCTATTTAGGTATTTAATTTTAATTTTTCAAATTCTAAAGTTTTTATGAAAATTTGATTTCATGTGCAAATTTTGAGAGATTCAGAAATTCCCGTAATATTTATATGGATGACATGTTTGCAAGACACTTGGGCACGATTTTGATGCATGGATGGTCAGCTTGGGAACTAGGACTAAGCTAACTCCACTTGGTTCAGTCAGAACAAGCTTTATTAGGCCCATTCAAGGCTGGTCAACCATGACTAGTCACTCAGAAAATCCCTAGGAAATAGGGTAGTTTTGAGATTTTATGGGATTGACCATATTTATTGGGATGGATTGGATGATTTCGACTTAAATAGGTGAATATGAGTATATATGATTGTTAGAAATATTATAGATAAGTTTTTTTCACAAAACTTCTATTTAAAGCCAAGACTTTGATGGCTTATGGGTGTAACTTTTGTACAATTTTATGCTAAGAAATTTTGGAGTTTGAAACTAATTTGAAGAACATGTTCTACTAATATTTTGTTGTTCAAAAATGTGGATGTGTGATTGAAGTTTAAGCTTCTGATATTAATCTTCAAGTGTGCAAAGCAAGGGTGGAGGGCCCCCATTCCAAGCTAAGTACACTTCTTTGTTATACTAGTTTAATTTTCCATAATCTGGTTATCTTAGAACTTGTTTATGTGCTTTGCTTCAGACTAGTTTATGGTTGATGTGTGATGATTTATTTCATTAAATATTAGTTTGTTCATCACTTTAGTAAGATGAAATAACAAGGTGTTCAAGTTGAGCACTCCTGTTAAATTGGTGGATTGAAACTAGTTTTTTTCTTTGATTACATGTAAGCAATTTTTCTTATGTATTTTCAGTTTTCAATTGATAGCATTATGGTGAATGAATTATGATGGAAAATACCAAAGGTCTCTTAAGTTAAGAGCCTCCTTTCATTTCTGGTTTTCCATCTTAAGCTATTGAGATTTCATGGTTTCTAATTTTTGTTCATCAAGTAATAATTGAGGAAGAATTGGACCTCTTAAGTTAAGATCCATTTCAACTTTCCTTCATTGCAAAGTCAATTGGAAATTGTTAATGTAGGTTATATTTGTAATATGCACTTCTTTAGTTTTTGAAAACTTGTCTTTCAAGCTGGATTATATCTGATATTCATATATAGTGGACTTGCCTCCAAGTTTTACCAACCAGGATTGATAAAGAATACTTGTGTTAATTTGTGTGAATAAATTAGCTCAACAATGACATTCCAATAGTTGTCTTATTTGTTGATGATTTGATCTACACGGGGAACAATGATGAACTATTTCCAATATTTAAGTAACACGTGATTTTGTTGGCATTATGATACATGTGTTGTGTTAGTGTCAGTATCTTCATCCCTCTGTTAGTGATCAAATTCTCTTGTTGCATTGTATATTAGGTGTCTCGCTTAGTCAGCTGCATTCCATTAGGAGCATGGATCATCTGACATTAGTGGCCTGTTGTACATTTTCCCTCATGTGCTTTACCTGTTGGCCAATTTCCATTCATCAAGATCATCTGCAGTCACTTTTTGTCTTTAAATCTACAAGAGTCATTTTTAGGGTTTCAGTTTCATTAGGTCTAGGGTTTCATCAAAAAGTTTTTCAAAATGTTTAATAATGGTCAGCAGGCCCATGAGGAGGTTGAATAAAGTTTCAGTACCAATAAATTCCATAATCACATGCTCAGAAATGTATTTTTCCTCAAAACCTTGTTTTGAGGAAAAACATAGTATTCTATGTTTTCATGTATAAAATTTGTTGTAATTTCAATTTTTCATATGTAACAGCTTCAGTGGAAACCCTGGTCACCTTGTCAAGCTTTAGCATCTTCATCAGCTATAAGGAAAACAAAAATTTAAGTCATTCAGTTCATCAAAGGCAAAATAAAGCAAAACTGCCTAAAAACAGAGTTTGAAAAGAAAGTGTCAAATGCAAACATTACAAAAGTGGGTTTTATGAGTGAAAAATTAAAGTCTTTTGTATATAAGCCATTTCTTGTGTTTAAAAGACTCATTTCCATCCAAAAGAGCAAGAGAAACTTAGAGCAAGGTCGTGGTAGGAAAATTGCAACAAATAGTTCTAGATTTAGGGGCACGGCGCATTGGGTCATTGGTGCGACGCATAGGGCTGGCGCGGCGCATTGGGCCACCCTCCATAGTGCAAAATATACACTGGCAGCGTATAGAGTAGGTGCGACGCGTTGGGTTTTTGGCGCGGTGCATAGAGCTGCAAGCTGTTTTCACCCACGAAATGCATCCAAAAGTTAAATTCACTCAGTGGCCACTTGTCCAAAGTAAGTCAAACAATTTTTCAATGCCAATGAATGTGTGTCTTAAGATGTTTATGATGATTTAGTGAAAAAAATTTCAAACATTACCTCCTTGCAATTTTTGTTCAAAAACAATTGCTTAGGGTTTGTTGTTGTGTTTTGTTGCCAAGTCCACTCCATTACTCCCTCACCCTTTGATTCCCTGATTCGTTTTCTAGTTTCATTAACTCATTCCACTATCCCCATAACCCTAAATTCATTCACCCCTTATCCCCAATTCCCACTATCCCAAACCATAGCTATAAATTCCTAAACCCTAATTGTTATCCCAAAGCCTAATAACTCTCCCTAAAGCCCTTATATTCCCCAAATTCCAGTTAGCAACATTCCCAAAACCCCTCTTACCCTCTCCCTTCACAGTCCCTCATATATTTTCATACATTCGACAAAAAAAAATCAAAGACACTTAAAATCTCTTCATAGTCATCTAAGACAACACAAACATTTGGCAAACATGGAATCTGATCCTTCCTATGATCGAGATGAAGAGACACACAGTGACTCTCCTACAGAAATGCAAGCACCAAGGAGACCTCACAAGAGTGGTAAACATATACGGGAGGAGCCTACTTCACTTGCTGAGCTGCAGGCCTGCCCTCTTGCTGTCACGTGCTTTCAACACCAATCCTGTTATCATTTCTATGAGATGGTTACAAGAGTCCAGTACCATCATGAGTTGGACAAGTTGTTTGTGCTTCATCTACATAATGGCCAAGTCACTCTAGCAGGTGTGACATTCACCTTGACACCAGAGTCAATTTCTCTAGCAACTGGCATTCCAAATGTCAGAGAGCAGTGTAATAAACGGCAGAAAATTGATAAGGAAAATTATGATCCATACATCAAGGCTGGTTATTAGAGACATCTCAACAGAGTTTTTCCCTTCCGGTACCTGAAAGACTCATATGCTCCCCTGATGAAACTCATAATTAAGTATTTCAGCTGTTAGGGCCGTTTTTCTCACCTATATGCCTATCATATCAGATTGTTGATGCATTTTACTAAGGTGAGAATGATGAATCTCCCCTACTTCATGTGCCGAAATATTGAGAATATGACCACCCTAGTGCAAAGGAAGACACCTTAGCAACAATATAAAAACATATACCATTTTGCACTAATCAAGATTGTGGTCGTGCATCAGCTTGGTTTGCAGAACATCTCATGGGAGGATTTCATTTCTCATGAGGTCTTCACGGCTCCTCAAGTACCTCCAAAAGATTTTCATGAGACAGGTGGACCTTCACATCAACAGGAGAGTCATGAGACACAAACCGCTAGTGTGCCGGTGTTTGTCACCTATCAAAAGGGCACTAGAAGGTTGTTTGCAGCAGCAAAGCGAGTATTATCTCCACCCGGGGTGGAAGGGGTCTCACTTCCTCCATCAGCAGAGTAGGTTCAGGACAAGGGGAAGCAGCCATTACATGAAGAGGGACCTTCAGGAGAGCAGGAGATAGATTTCATCCTCATTCTGGATGATGACACTGATTTGGGCCCACAAAGCTCAAAGCTTAAGGAGATCATTTGGGAGAACCAGGCAGATATCAATGATTTGTCCCTCAACCCAGAAAGAGCTAAGTGGATAATCAAATACCTGGAGCAAAGAAACAAGTAGCTAGAGGATCAGCAAACCATTATGGAGCTACAAAACATATGAGAAAACCGCCAAGCTACCAAGAGGAGGAAAGTGAAGCTCACACCACTTGAGCAAGAAATCAATGCTAATCGAGAATCTTGGCTTGAGAGAGTGAATATCCACTTAGAAAAGTTGCTAGAGAAGACCAAGAGGGAGAAAAAAATATTGAGGCACATGGCCTACCATTACTTGGCGATAAATAAAAGTTGCAAGGCAAGAATCAGGAACTTGAAGGCCAAGTTGAAGAAGGCATTGAGGAAGCGAAAGGAGAAATATAGACTTCAGATATTGGCCGAGGCTTCCTTGGCCCAACACAACACTTATGGAGAACACTCAGCCCAAATTTCAAAAAAATTTGGACACTTTTTGCAATTTTGGAATTTTTGGGCCAAAACATAGGTTTTTCTACCCAATGCGCCACGCCACCTGGCACTCACTTTTGATGGAGGCTTCCTTTTGAGGAAAACTCAACATTTTTAGATTTTTGATGAAAAGATATGCATGCTCATAAATGGCCAAGAAATTTTGACAACTTTTGAGCCCCCAAAAAGGTTAAAAATACTCCAAAAATGACATTTCTGCCCCTTTTTGGACACACAGGAAGCAGTGTTGGGAGAACTCAATTTTGGACGGGAAAATTGAGGCCAAATTCAAAAATTCCACTTGTTTTTGAAATTATACAAGCAGATATTTCCAAAAAGCACATTTGAAGCAAATTTGGACACCGGGAAGGCCTCCAAAAGTAGCTGCAAAAGGCGCTATGCATAGGGAAATCAGTGCGGTGCATTGGGGAAATTTTGCTTAGTTTGACCAAAAATACTTTGTTTTCTCCTAGTTTCTTGACAGTTTGACTTTTCTCCTTCTTAATGTCAAACTCATGATGTAATTTAATGTAATTTGATGGATCTTTATGTAATTATGTTAAATTTTCACTCATAGAGGTAGATTCATCCATCTAAAAGTAGTTTGCAACTGAATGAATCAGTTCCCTAGTTTTTAAAGGCAAGCTGTTCCACTGCCTAATTTTTAGTTCTCAGTTTAGAATTTGTTGGAACAACTCCTAAAGTTATGAGATTGAACCCTAGAGGCTAGGATGAGTGGTTGTTTTCCTATATCTTGTGATTTTTCATTCATTAGCAAAGGTTGGACTTTTGAGAAAGCTTGGAGCTTCATTATATACATTTTTCAGCAGTTTTAGCTAAGGAATAGTTCAGGGTTTGCAGCACTTTATGGGATTCATGTGGCATCTTGCTTTGGTATTGTGTTTCCTTCTGTAATTGTAAGTTTACATGTGTTTTATGTATTCCATTATCTCTTTTGTTTCATCTTAACTAAAACAAACAAGGATAAAAGTAGAATCCATTGAAATTGTAGTGCTCTAACTAGGGTTTGCTTAATTATTTATGTTTTCAGCTGTTTGAAGAGGATCCCTGAGCTTTTCTTGCCCTATTCAACTCCTCACCTGTCTAAAATCCCTCCATTCCATTTCAATTTGAAGTATCAAATCATTTGCCTACCTTGCCCCATAGAGATCTCTGCAAAACTGAGCCTCATTCCCCAGACCCAAAATATGCCTTTCCATTTGAGCCAACAAAACATCATAAAATTTAATCAAACTCTTTTGCACACATACCTAGCCTAAAATCGGTCTTCACATTAGTCATCTCAAGCCTCATTGATCATCTTTGCTGAGATTGACAAGGAGAGAGCCCTCTCCCAACCTGGTAGGGCTAGTGTTACACTAAAATTTGTCACCATGACTATTTGCAGTTAGTATGGCTCCATCAACAGTCATACTATCCTCCTTGGCAAGCCTCATACCTCTGATCTCCATGTCAAACTTCAAGAAAGAGAGAAAGTCTTTAAAAATCATGTTTATCTCTGGGTACGCAGGTTCTCTCTACCTTACTTGCGTGTACGCACTCAAGTTCATTATACCTGCATACTTGTATGCTCTGTATGTCAAGGGTTGGGTGGTTACCCCTGTAAAGGTCAAAAGATGCGAGTTTCATCTTAAAAAAGTTACTTGTGGTCATTTCTAGAGCATTCTAGAAGATTGTTTGACGTGTATTAAACGCCTCCAGATGGTTCATGCATCCCTATGAAAGAGGAACTTATCCCATCAAGAGAGGAGCTACCCCATCCAAAAGA
>APFE030208494.1:160453-174117 GCA_000404065.3 Pinus taeda
TTTGTCACTAGAAAGTCTTAGGCTTCTAGGGAGGTTGGTTTTGTCCGCAAGATTAACTCTTTCCGCATGACAGGAATTGGAAGGATAACATCGAACATGAGGTTCTCCATTAAGAACCTAATTGATTGGAAAATTCCTTTAGGGTGGCAAGAAAAGTTAAAAGAAAAATTATGGAAACAAGGAGATCTACAACTCACAGTGATAAATATGGAAGTGTCACCAATCCTAGCATCCCACAAACTACAAGGTTGACACCACAATATTTGTTGGGAAAAATACTAAGAGGGGGGTGGGGGGAGGTGAATCAATATTTTAAAAGCTCACTTAAAGCTTTCAATTTCTTATTCGTATTTCTATACAATACTATCATTAAGTAAATCATTGTATCTACATGACTATGATGAAGGAAAACGTTGTATATCTAGTTAAATTAATTTTCTTATATTTCATCATTTGTTATAATTTAGCCAATGTATAAATACTTCATTTTCATTTAGTTAAATAGTAACCATGAGCAGTGTGAATAGAATAAACGATCACACATAAGAAACACATCAACACATGGGGACACTAGGATTTTTAGGTGGAAACACAATTATGAAGAAAACCATCATTGTCGTCGTTTATGTCTTCATATTTTGTTATAAAAGAAAACATCTTATGATCTTGTACTGGCACAGACTCATACTAATATGCAGGAACCCACCTGCAAAAGGCTACAACCTCTCATTCTCTAGTACCCACTAGAAGGGAGCTCCAAGCCCTTTATTTCATTTACCAACACCCATAGGAAGGGTGATCCAACCCCCTGATGAAATTTACCGTCTACCACTAGAAGAAAGCTTCAAATCCCTCACTAAGGGCTCCAACACTCTCACCTCTATGGAGCATGTTCCATAATATTTCACTGGAGATCCACCTGATTCACAACATCAAACATGTAGGCCAATTTTCAGAATATTTTCAGATTAGACCCACTACCATCATCTAAGCCCAATATCAAATAATAATTCTAAAACCAATCATTGTATAAAATAACTCAATCACTAAACCAACTGACTCATCAAATCAATCACTAAATCTTAATTAATCAATACAACTAGATCAAACTAAACAAGGATAGATCATATCAATGAATAAGTACTCATAAATAAACAAAACATTGCTACCCATCACAAAAAAAACTACTTCTAATGCAAACCCTCATCAACCATATGTGAGAATATATACATTATTGTTCTAAGTCAGACCCAAGCATGTGTGTGCTTCTCCTTAAGAGGATTTGCATACAGATCTTAAAATAATGAACCACTAAGTCTAAATCATTATCACACTCAATCCGTCATTGGATCACATACCGAACCTGTCACAAATAATTGAACCATATATAGATCATCACACAGTTGCATCATCTCTAGTCAATATATCATTCCATAAACAATTCAACTCAACCAGAACTGTCAAACATAGATTATCATAAGATGGACTTCATCGACAGACAAAAGCAAAGATAACATAACTAATTAGACATCATTAACAACTCATACTACCAAAACCCTTGTATATGTGTGTGACTCTTATTAAACACTCATACATATGTGATGCTTATAATTCACCACACATGTGTATAAATATTTCCATACTACATAATAATATGTGACTAGTCAGAAGAAGATATGTCTATGTACATGACTTCACAATGGAAAAGTATCGTACATATATGTAGTCACTGAATCATACCCTCACTGAACAATACAACATTTGGCAAACCCAAATCTCAGCATAAAAACTATTACAGACACACATCATAATATCATCATAAAAAATCCATAAAACCCTAAAAATATTATCCAATATGTGGTCATTTCAGATCTATTATATCTTTTCCATATCCTTTCTCCCTAGTGCACACCTATTTCAGATCACGTTATTCATAAATAATCCCTCACATACACATTCTAACACTTGATCTCCAACTCCTTATATAATATAAGCCTTAGCTAATACCTTATGCTAATACCTAGTAATAATGATGGTATTCTTTGATAGGATCATATATTTGTTGCCACGCTCATTACTATGGGCTAATACGATGGTAAAGACCCCTGTTATTCATAATACCATAGTGTGGAAAATGTACTCGACTTCTCTTCATCATACCTGTGTATGTATGCGACATTTATTCACAAGACCCATGTATACTTTCCTAAACTTCACATCTATGATCTTTCTGTCTCTGAACTGATATTCCTTTGTCCATCTCACTTGTAGCATCTAGATAACCATCATGTTGACATATTTATCAAGTAGGTTTCCATGAAGGAAAACATTTTTCCATTCTCTCTGTCACAGTGCATAACCATGATGTTGACATATTTATCAAGTAGGTTTTCATCAAGGACAGCACATTAGTCACAATGCAACAAGCTCCCGATTTGGACTTGATGGAAACCAATTTGGTGTTTGTTCACCACTACATCTAGTACTTGTAAACACATCTATAGACATACCAAGCTTCTCTCCAAACACCAAGCTACTCTCCCCTATTGACATCAAGGGAAAAGGGTTGATCAATGATGAATGAAGACTTCTTGTTCCCTTTGTAGAGATGATTATTGTAGGCCTGATCTACTAAATATGAACATTTACCATGTTCCCCCTAAGCATATGTTGAATCTTATGGAATATCTTCAAGGAAATACATGACTCTATGACTCAACCAAATATGACCTTTCCTATCACGAAGGAATCATGCTTACAATAATCACCCAACACATTGAGGTTACATATTTGACTCAACATTACATCAAATTCCCAAAATAATGGAATTACATACATAATTTACTTGACCCCAATAGTCCATACATCACTAATTATTACAGTGATTACATCATGGGTCTTTACATGACCTTTACGTCAAGAGACTGATATGACATTTATGACCAAAACCAAAGGCCTCAATAGTGCAGTAGTAAGACCATGATAGTCATCATAAGATATTGCGACATATATAGTAGAAAAATTGATAGAAACATGCACATCCTCATCATCAATATGAGAGGTAAGATAATGTATCTTCAATATCATCAACATGTGGAAAATTATGCATAATTACCAAATTTTAGCAATGGCATAATATTTTTTCATAGAGGTCTATTATCAACTCATCCTCTTGAACTCATAAAGGTCAACATTGACTTTCCCTTTGTAGGAGGAGCCTCAATCCACATACATCAAATACATATATATATTTTGAGTCACAACAACATATGTGAGAAACAATACTATCATCATAAAGTGAGATAGGGAAATGTAGCATCAACCTTTAACATAATCAATATGTGACTAAATATCTAATGTATCCAAGCATCACCGAACACTTGTAGTAGTAATAACCATCGTCTGTTCTTTATGTACCTTGAATTTTCTTTATGTGTAAAGATTTAAAATTCATAGGCAACAATATCATTCTCTTAGCCCATTATCTTCATTCAAGAACAATTATTAGACCATAAACAACTTCACCAATATGAAATTCAAGTAACCATTCATCATTGATAACCTATATCATAGAGATAGTAATATGAATTCATCATCATCAACCAGTCATAATACTATGAAATCAAGATTTTTTATTAGCTTGTCTCCTTGATCTCATATCATCAAGATCAACATGCTCTACATACCATATGTAGCATAACATATACATGTATCATTACCATGTAACATATGCGAGAGCCAAGAATATCATTATAGGTATCATCCATAACTGCACCATATGTAACTTATGAAACTTTGAAGACATAATGATAACAACATATAAGTAGTGAGTGAAACTCATCATCATTAGCAAATGTTAAGGACCATGGCATGCATATCCTCTTCATGTAGAATTAACTCCACTATGTGTAACTTTATCCAATACTTTATCATCACTAATGACATAATAACACCAACATATGTGTCTTCAGCGGCAACAACTACATATCATCAATAATAGATATACTTGTCATGAACATCATCATGAAACAAGGAATTCTCAAGAAATCATAACTACACCAATGCATTATTAGAATCATAGAAAATTCTCCCCCTGAACCTGTGCCAACTATTCACTGTCAAGTTTGATCATATCCATATTCATCAATTAGTAAATGCATCAAACGAGCCAAAGAAGAAATGTCATATTGCAACAATGTATAATAATCATAAGACAATACCACTTCTAAATAGTATATGACCATCAACATATTGTAATCAACCAATGTCAGAGTCAGAAAGCTAAATAAGAGCTAACTGAAGCATATCAGAACCTCCCCTTGAGTCTATCCCATTACTTATTCTTCTTATGTAAAACATACGTGAATGTCTATATCAAAACTCACGTATATAAATGATTTTCCTTCATAAGATCCGCATACATAAAGTAAAATTTTGAACTTTCATAGCCACAACTTCCCTTGAGCATATATTGTATATTCATATTCTACTGTTACTACATCAAATGCATTATCTGTAATATAAACAACGTGAATATCAAATCAACATGTGAATCATCATCAAGATAACATATGTATTTCTCCCCCTAAGATCATACATCATTGATCCTAAGGACATGATAATAATCTTCTTCTCCTCAAGAGGTCATGTACCTCACATCACTTCTGTAATCACTGTGAGTGAACAATGTATTGCAATACATACCATCTTATTTTACTATGAATCTATAGAAGACGAACTATCCCCCTCATTTATGCGAGAATTTATCTCTTTAAACATGTATAATTTGTCTAATTCTTCTGCATCAGTAACTTAATCTAAGATAACAAAGGTTGTTTTATCATCATGTTCATTTTTTGACACATTGTTAGAAATAATATTACATGATATTTCTCCTAATGAACCACCTTCCTTTGGTTTTTCTTCATGGATTATCTATAGCTTATCCCATATTTTCTTTGCACTTGCATAATGCATTACCCTATTTAGTTTTGAATCAGGTATGTTGTTGATGATGTCACTTAATGCATTACTATTCTTTTGCACTTCTTCATCTGATGGAGGAGTTTCGGTGAAGCCATTGCATACTAAATATCAAATATCAAGGTTAATTAGATTATAATACATTTTTTCTTTCCATTGTTGATAACTATCGTTTCTTAGCATAGTTACAATTTCATTGTCCATTTATTCTGACTTGCCTTGTTTTTTTGCTTCTAGGGCCATCATTTTTTAATCTATTTTCTCTCTCAAATCCTTACTTTCACTTTTACCCATCAATGCAAGTTTAGTTGATTCAATATCATCATTATTACATAGGCAAGGAAATGTACCACAACTAGAACAACAACCCATACCTAATAATTCTTTATTGTCTTATTCATTCCTGATAAATAGAAAGCAGGGTGCTCCCAAAACTAAGCATTTGCTAAAAGAATTAATTGTCACTACATCTAATATATAGTTTTCTAAAGCCTTTCTTCGAGCTATCTTCTTCTTTAAAATCATCCTTGATCCACTATAAGCAGTTAAGCTTCAACTGGAGTGACCTGCTGATACCAATTGTTGAGAAAAATATTAGGGGGAGTGAATCAATAGTTTAAAAACTCACATCAACATTTCAATTTCTTATTTAGATTTCTATATGCTACTCTCATTAAGTAAACTAGTGTATGTACACAACTATGATGAAGGAAAATGATTAGTATCTAGTTAACTAACTTTTCATATATTTTATCATTAGTTCCATTTTAAATAGTGTATACTTCTTCATTAGACTTTAATTAAACAGTATCTATGAGAAATAATAATAGAATAAACCATCACAGATAAGAAACACATCAACACATGAGGACACTTGGATTTTTAGGTGGAAACCCAATGTGGGAGAAAACCACCACTTCGTCATCTTTGTCTTCATATTTTATAATAAAGGAAAACATCTTATGATCTTTTACTGGCACATCCTCACACCAGTATGCAAGAACCCCCCTTGCAGAAGGCTACAAAATTCTCTCATTATCTAAACCCATTTGAAGGGAGCTCCAACCCCCTATTCAAATTTACCAGCTAGCACTGGATGGAAGCTTCAAATACCTCACTGAAGGATCCAACCCTTAGCAGCTCTCTAGAATAGGTTTCATAATATTTTATACTAGATCCACTTGATTCACAACCTCAAACCTGTACGCCACTTTTCATCATATTTTCTGACTGGACCCAATACCATGATTTAAGCCCAATACCAAATAATAATTCTGAATCCATTCACTCTATCAAATAACTCAATAAATGAACAATGTCAATGATCGAAGAAATCACTAAATCTTAATAAATCAATACAATTAGATCAAACAAAACTAGGACAGATCATATCAATACACAACTACTCGTCAATAATCCAAACACTATTACCCATCATAGAAACAAATTGTTGCTATTACAAACCTTGATTAACCATATGTCAAAATATATATGCTTATGTTTTTAGTCATATTTTCATATGTACACGCTTCTCCTTAAAAGGACCTATGTACATATCTTAAAACATTGCACATCTAAGTCTAAATCATTGTCATACTAAATTAATCTCTGAATCACATATTGAACCCATCACAAATCGCTGAACCAAATATAGAGCATCGTAAAGAAGCATCATCTCTAATCAACATATCATTCCATAAACAATTCAACCCAACAAGAACTACCAAACACAAATTATCATAAGAGAGACTTCGTCGACAAACAATAGAAAGTAGAACAAAATTGATCAGACACCATTAACAATTGATTCTTCCAACACCCTAGCATATGTACAAAAATCTTATAAAGAACCTATACATATGTACATGGTTATCATTCACCACACTTGTGTACAGATATATCCATATTGAAAAATATATACGTGACTAGCCAGAAGAAGATCCATATATGTATGTGACTTCCTAATGGAAACCCAACGTACATATCTATAATTACTAAATCATACCCTCATTATAAAATACCACATATATCAAACCCAAATATCAAATTTCAAATTGTTATAGACACACATCATAATATCACCATCATAGATATATCAAACCCTAAATAGATTATCCAATATGAGGTCATTTCAAGTTTATTAGATCTGATCCATCTCCATGCTCCTTGGTGCACAACTATTTTAGATCAGGTTATTCATAAGTAATCCATCACATACACATTCTAACACTTTATCTCCATATCCTTATATAGTATAAGCCTTACCTAATACCATAGGCCAATCCCTTAGTAATATTGAGGCCATTATTTGACAAGATAAAAAATTATTTGTCATGCTCATTTGATCCCAGTGTCTTGGTTGAATGGGTCGGTGGAATGGTAGAGATATATCAGTGTAGATCCGTACCCCTAGCTTGGTGGATGTTGATCATATTACTCCCAGAATTCTTCACGGTGCCGGGGTATTCATATCGAAAACGCTGGAATACCAAGGTAGGCGGAGCATCGGGTTGTTACGGACCTTGCCTACTCATGGGGGAATCAACCCCGGGCCTCTACGTGTTTGGAAGTTCCCTGAAAGGCCAGGTATTACCTGAAGCAAAACCCTGAGCTCTGCGAAGGCGATTCTGGGTGGGCCAATACCATGGTAAAAACCCCTAGTATTCATAATACGATAGTGTCGAAATAATATGCAACTTCACTTCATCATACCTACATATGTACATGGATTATCTTCATAAGACTCGCATATACTTTCCTAAACATCATCTTTATCATTTTTTTCACTGAACTGATATTCCGTTGTCCATCTCACCTGTAGCATCTACATAACCATCATGTTGACATCTTGAACAAGTAGGTTTCCATCAAGGACAACACATTAGTCATAATGCCAACAATAACTGCAAGTAAAAGGATAAAAAGGGCTTTGTTACAGTTCCTATCGAAAATACACTAAAGGTCATAACTGTAATGAGAAGAAATTATTTTACATAGATTGTGAAGACGAGGAAGAAAAGGAATGAGAAACATAAAAATAATAAGTTATAAAATAGGAACAAACCCCAAGGGCTAAAAAATAAGAAATGAATGCAACCATCTCTTGTAATGCATTGGTGAGAAATACCACTCCTCAAACTCTCAAGATAGAATGATATATCAAGAAGAAAAATGTAATAATATTGATTGATTTTGGTAGTACACCCATAATTTTATTCATTATAAGATAGTCATGAATTTAAATTTCTTTATATATCCATCACTAGAGTTTAAAGTGATGCTTGCAAATGGATTAGCTATAAATTTCCTAGGGAAGTGTCATAATATCAATCTAACCATTAGGGTATATGTATCGAATAGTCTAGTTCTTATCGTTCATATGGGGGGTGTTGATGTTGTATTAAGATTCCAATGGTTACAATCCTTGGGGGTGATACCTTTTATCAAGATTTTTTCTTGATATTTTTATGGGAAGGAAAATAAATTGAATTAAGTGGTATCACAGGGAAACTTGGGAAGATAAATATATCAAATGGCATGACAAAGATTTTGAAGAAGGAACAACGAGGGTTAATTGCAAAATTATGATCAATATATGTTCAAACATATAAGTCATCCATTATCTAGGTCTACAAAGAGTCATTGACAATCATTTAAAGGTATTTGAGACTCCCAAAGGTCTCCCACCTATCAATGGTCATGATCATGCTATTCACTTGATTCCAAGAAGCATTACTCTAAACATCAAACCTTAAAAATATCCCTATGCGCATAATAGTTAAATTGAACGTATGGTTGTGTTGTGCCTTGCAAACAACCCCCCTTTTTTCATATTTATTTTTATTTACAAAACCATTAAAATATGAAATGGGTCCCTCTTAAAATAAAATTGATGTCAATAACTCTTACTTTGTAAAAGTCAAACAAACCCAAGGAGCGCTTTATAAACTTCCCCTCAAAAGCAATATCCCTTTAAACATTGGAAATAAAGCAAATATGTGTTTATTACGATAAAGTGATCGCAAGATCGCATATCGCAATAACATAAAGGATGCACCAAGCAATCAAAAGGCTCCCCCCGACCCGATAAAGCTATCGACGATATCGGCAATCGGCAATTCCCTTGTGCACCACTATTGCGCCCATTGGCAAAGCCCCGACCCGATAAAGCTATCGGCAATCGGCAGTCCCCTTCATATCGCAAGCATTGTTCATAAGCATTTCCCCGATCCGATATCGGCGATCGGCAATTGGTGGTTTCCCCTGTTGAATCCTTAATGTGCATAGGCCTTTCCCCGATCCGATATCGGCGATCGGCGATCGGCAGCATTCAAAGCATTGTTAAAACTATCCTCGCGCCCCTGCCCGATCCGATAAGATAAGGCACAGTTCTCAACGAAAAGCCGTTAAAGTGATTGGAAAGCCCGAGTTAATGACAATTAAGGCATAATCATCCCTGCTCGGCTGCCAGTACGCCCATTTCATGATTTAAAATATCTTTAGGCAAATATTGCACTAATGAGCATTTATAAGGTGGCAGGTCCTATACGGTCCCTTAATGAATCCATCCTCTCAGATCTGCCTATACATCATATCCGCGTTGTTTTAATAAAGACAAAGTATATCGACGTTCTTCTTTCTATTTTACTATCAGTTGTGAGTTTCATTGTTATCTCAGTATTACGCCAAAACCACCTCTCTCTGCAGAATACAGATTTTGCAAGCAATTCAGGCATAATGGGTAAAAAGCAGAAGAAGGTTGCAGGCGTTATTGACTCACGAGCTGCGCCACAACTAATAGTAAACAGCAAGAAAGGTTTGATATCAGATACAACGTGCGTGGGCCTGGCCAGAACAACTTGGCAAGGAACTTATGATTTGCTAGAAGCCGAGAAGCCTGAGCAGGTGGTAGAAGAAGCTACCGCAGATTCTACCAAAAAATCAGAGTGCACTCTCAAGGACTTGGCCGACTCCTTCCTACATAGGATAGCGGCAAGAGAGCAAATGCTTCCATACACCAATGTTATCAAGTGGGCAATTGAAGAAATTCCTATCACAGACAGAACTTTCGTCGCAAAAGATGGAAGGATTTTTGGGTCCTTCAAGCCAGAGGATTTGAGGCAAATGTATCATTTGCCTATGCCAGAGAAAGTTTACAATAGCGCATTTCTGGAGAAATTCGCAAGTGAGAATGAAATTGAGTCTGAACCTATCAAAGATTGGAGGCAGAATCCAAGTAAGCACAAGCATGAATCCTCCGGTAAGTACTCAGTCGACTCCTTGTGTTCACCTTATTGCTATGCCGCTATAATGATGTGTAGATTATGGGGTCTGCATGATTCCACCATTTTTACTATCGAAATGGTTCCCCTCATGGAGGCGGCAGTCAACAGTTGGATTATGGATTGGGCCACTATCCTTTCGGATAAGCTTGCCCTTGCTGTTAGTGAATTTAGGAATCAGACCAGAGTCAGCGAAAGGATAATCCCTCCATTCTACTACAGCGCTTATATTTTGGATACCTTGTGTTTTAATTCTGAATTCCCCATTCTCGGTTGGAGGTGGACCACACAGGACCCCTCCCCCATCCATATTTACCATCGTAAAATGTGGAAGTCGTCTCATAAGAATCACTTGTACCATATCTGTAACGGTTTCATGATTCCTATCTATTATGCCATTTTAATAAGCCCATTCCAAGGATCTCCTACTTAGCCTCTTTTGACCTACCGTCAGTGGGTAGTTGGTTTGGGGAAGAATATTTTACGTATGTTAGAGTCTATGGCAGTCAAGCCAATCCCCATGTCCTTCCCTTGTATGTTCCCAACAAATTGTTAGCCCGAGAAATTGCCTACCAACTTTCAGCAAAGAGTACCACACAAACTCTTAGGCTAAAGCAAAAAAGGGGCTGGCCAACTTTTCCTTTCAGATGTGGAGTCTTTACCTTGCATGATTTAAAACATGCAGAAAAAGAAGCCATGAAAATTCAAGCCCTAAACCTTCCTATAATCCCAAACAGAGCATATGACCAGAGAAAATATGCATACGCCGCTCTAGAACATGCCAAATTATCAACATTTGAGCATAAAGAGGATATTTTTGATGATATTTTTGTCTCCGCAGAATCAATTGGTCATGCTAAAGAGCTGGCTAGAACAAGGTATAATGACATAGGGTTATCTGAGTTCAATAAGCTCAGGGAGCAGAGGTTGCAAACTCTGCCCCTGGACTTAATAATGCCAACCCAAGTGGTGTCTTCAAGCGAGCCTGGCAAGCAACGACAGAAAGAACCCCCTGCTACACTGAAAACCAAAGCCAATGAGCAGGAGGAACAACAGAAGAAAGAGCAGGCAGAGCGTTTAGCGAAAGAAAAAGAAGAACTCTTAAAAAGAGAGCAAGCAGAACGCTTAAGAAAGGAAGAGGGAGATAGGTTGAGAAAGGAGCAGGAAGACAACCAGCGAAAGAAACAGGCAGAGATCCAGCATAAGGAACATGAACGGCAAGAGAAGGAGAAACAAGAACAACTGCTAAAGGAGTCCCAGTCCAAGCAGAATACCACCGATACTAATAAGGGTGCTGTCACAGACCCCGAGCTGCAAAAGGAATTGCAGCATTTTAGTACCATTATCGGTGGAGGTAAGGATTCACAGAATACCGAGACTCCTAAGAGTAGCAGCATACAGAAGGAAGGCTCATCCCAGGCTTTGAGCACAACCACCGGCCCACCCAAAGTTATGAACGTAGAAATAATTCCAAAAGGTCCTAGCGACCAAATCACTCTCCTGGTAGAAGACATTCCTCCACTAAACGTCTTCTACAGTCCTCAACATAAAGCCGTAGTAAAGCGATCAAGAAAGAGGCAGAGGATTGATCAACCTTCCCTCTTTCCTGAACAATCACTTACGGGCAACGTAGTCCGGAGGGAGAAACTCGATCCCTCTGATGACCTGACCAAATTGTCGCAATATGCGGGAGCTTATTCGGCTGCCACTATTGACAAGGCATCAGAGGTAGCAGTTCTCTTAAAGACGAAGGACCAGGAGATTTTCACTCTTCAAACGGAATTAGCAGATGTCAGACAAAGGGTAATACAAGCTGAGCAGCAATTAGCAGGACACCAACAAGAAACAGTGTGCGCAAGCGAGCAGCTATTGGAACAGCAGAAAATCAATAGTCAATTGGTGCAGCAATGGGAGGAGGAGAAACAGAGGATCACCCAGGCAGCCATCCAGAGACAAAGCGAGTTGACAGAGGTATTGGAGCAACTAAAAGCGGAAAATGAGCAATCTTTGAAGGCCAAAGATGAACGTATTGCTCAAATTACAGCACAATTATAAGCCACCAAGGGAGATGTGCAGATATAAGAATTCAAAAAAGAGGCAATGATAATCAACAAAGCGCTTGTATCCCAAGTTAAACTCTTGGCGCAATCCCTCTCTCAGGCGGAACCACTCTGTGAGTTAGCTACGACTGTAAGTGAGCAGGTAGAAAAGGCTAGAGAAGAATACAATCAAGCAGAAGAAGATATCACAAGCTATATTGAATGGCAAGATTCAAAGTCAGGTTAGGAAGCCAATTTGCCTCGGATACTAGAGTTCCATAAAAATATATTGTTTACAGAGTGGCAAACACAAATATTAAAGGCAGAAAGGGCAGCATCAAGATGTACATTAACTGCTGGTAATTTGGCCGATCTAGTAAATGATACTCTCTATCTAGCCAATATTGTTTCCCAATGCACGCCTGGCAAGATTACTAATGCAAATGCATTGGAACAAACATGCTACCCTGATTTAGAGGGCAGAGCAAGGTCAATTACCGCGGTTGACACTTTAAACATAGAAGCATATTGGCGGTTTCTAATCAAGCCGCATGAACAACGATCTGCTCTCAAATGCCTAACCGATGCCGTTCAATGCATGATCCCTGATATCCAAGACTCCACCTACGTTGCCCAGCTCAGTTCCAGGCTGAACAAACCTCCTGATGTTGAGCCAATGCTCGCCATCAATCAACTCAGGTTCAGGGGAAACAGCCCACAGAGTGATTCATCATCCAGCTCCTCCGATTGCCAGCAAAAATAGCAACAAGAATTTATTGACATCAGCTTAGTTAGCTTTTCTGTTTTTGTAGATATTTAAGATTAGCATAGTATTTATAGAACCTTTCATGCATTTAGAAAGGGTCGTAAAATTTTGTATAAGACTTAACAGACTGAAGTTTGCACTATTGTGCTTCAGCCTCTATTCTTTTATGAAACTCGACCACCTGCTTTTACTTTAATGGAGAAGTTTCTTGATTCAATTGTGCACTACTGTCATTGATGCAAAGATTGTTATGCGTTGAAGTAGAAGCCATACATAGCGATTCATATCAGGAGTGTCTTACGATTCAAATGGTATTTTTATCCTTTGTTTGAATTCATTCTGTGTATATGATTTCACTGTGTGATTATTCCTGCTATCATTAACTGTATGCATGTGTAACAACAGGAAATCTTGTTCATACCACTATTGGATGTTCAGATGATATGCCTTATTTTTTAATCATGTATGCATTAATGGTATGAACCTTTAAAGTTTAGTAGTATTGCTTTAATCACTATGTCTAACTATTTAGGTACAATAATCTTGAATGATTTAATATCTGTGTTTTGAGAATGCGGTTATCTATATAATTGT